>JAMFLL010001122.1:0-19860 GCA_027475725.1 Pythium rhizo-oryzae | reverse complement strand
CGACATGGATCACTTGCGGAAGAGCGTGCTCTCACTGCAACAAGATCTCATGCGGCTCATGGGGATTGTCGAGATGCAAATGCAGATGCCGCCGATGCAACTCGGCCCTCTGCCGTCATCGCACCACGCTCTGCTGACTGCGACGCACGATTACCAACCTCGACTCAGCGAAGTGGGCAACGGAACCAGCAGTGGGGCTAGCCCAGAGAAGCAGGATGGGAAAGCTGGCTTCTCCACGTCAACGTGCACTTCGCTCGCGTCCAGTTGGATCCTTGCCCGGCGCTTTACGGAAGCTGGGAGATAATCTGGTTCGAGCGACCTCGGTGGAGTGTCGATGGATACGATTGCCGAGTACCCGGATAGAAGCTTTGTATCTCGCCCTTATATACGATAAAGACACGACGATCACGATGAGCTTGTCGCAGCGCCAGTGTGACAAGCCGCGATCCAACGCTGCACCACAAGCTCGAGGAGCACAAAGTCGCCGTCGCAGTTCGAGAAGTTCACGTCCAGCTCGCGCGCGAGCGACACCTTGAACAGAGCGACGTCGGGCGCGCGCGCTCGGCGTCTCGAGCTCCACGAGTGCCAGTGACAGGAGGGACCTCGCGCCGGCCTGAGCGCAGTGGATGCGCGCAGCTAGCGCTCCAATGGCCGATCCGATCACGGAATCACGGTTTTTAGAGTCGAGCGCCGATGAACCCTACGATGACGCCGACGACGCGACTTTTCCTTTTGTGCCCTCCATCCCTGTCCCATCAATCGGCGTGTCGGCATACTGCCAACTGTGGGAACCCGTTCCAGCGGCCGTCATATCTGATTCGACCCCTTCGATCACCATGCTGCTGACACTGACCAGACTTAACCCGCCGCAGCAAGGTATTTGCGAGAGGTGGAAGCGCCGGTGCTGCAGCGACAACCAGCTCGGACCTCGCGCAAGACGCTCACGGACGCGCTCCTCACGCTCAAAATCACGGGCAACTACAGCAGGTGCTCCAGCACGCCGGTGTTGCTGAACCCCACGATGACACCGACGACGCGATTTTTGCCTTAGTGCCACCAACCCAGTCCCATTAAATCGCCCCGTCGGCATACCGCCAACTGCAGGAACCCGTTCCTTCGCCAGCCGCGGCCTTCATTTCTCCATCGACCGTTTTGAAGATCATGCTGACGCTGAGAAGACCGAGGCCGCAGCTGCAGCTACCCGTGGAGCGTGCGAGCGAAGGAAGCGCCAGTGTTGCGACAACCAGGCCGAAGGGAGGAAGAAGCCTCGGATGTTGTGCGAGAGCAGGTGGGCGCGCGACGGTGGCTTGATGCGCGCGGTGACGCACTGTCTCGGTTGGTTCACTCCTTTTGAGGCAGAAACAGTTCCGTGCGTGGTCGGCCGCCGTTGTGACGACACAAGCGATTGCGCGCACCCGACTGTGAATCCGACCGACGGCTTGGTGTCGGCTGCCGCACCACCAACGCCAGCGTGTGCTGCGGAGGCGAGGTGTGCCGATCAAGTCTCTGCTGCGGTTTGCCTCCAAGAAGCCAAGGTCGAGTGTGACCAGTAGGACTACGCATTACCCGACTACAAGCCCGCGAAGCGCATCCAGGGGGCGGCGTGGGTGACCCGAGACGATCTACGTCGAATGAGAAGACGGCGTGAAATCGTGGCACTTGTTGCGCACGAGCAGCGCAAGTAGTCGTCGAGCGCGATGAAGAAACCGACGTTGTGGTAGTGCCGATCCCACGGCGCGTGCGCGCGACCTTTCCGTCGTGTAGGTCCTCCACGTCAAAGTTGTCGATGAACGCCTGGAAGACCTGCTCCTCCGAGCCGCGACCGGCGATCACGTCAGGGTGGCGCGCGGCAGCGTACAACTGTACCACGTCGCTGGGTTCGAGCGCGTCGCCCGCGACGCCCAGTCGCTCGGCGGGCGCCGCGAACGCAAACGCCACGAGCGCGAGCCGTCGTGGGCTCAGCGGCGCGCGGATATAGTCGAGAGCGACGGCAACGGGGATCGCGCCGCGGTGGCCGCGGTTGAGGCTCTTGAAGAGCACGCGCAGGTCGCTCTCGCTGAGCGCGAGCCACACCGTCTCCTCGGTGCGCTGGATCGCCTGCTTGAACTCGGCAGGGGATGGCGCCGTCGCCGTTCGGGTCCGCCAGGCGGATCTGCCGCGTGAGCACCGACAGCGTATCCGGATCCAGCGACTCGACGACGGACGAAGTCACGGGATGCCGAGGCGCGCGGCGATGCGCGGAGGCTGCCACGCGGGCTGGGCAATGGCGCGAGGAGCGCCAGGTCCACGAGGCGCGCGGCGAACTGCGAGCTCTTGAGGAACTCGGCGTTCGTGTGCGTGGCTTTGGGGCTCGGTCCGTCGGGGCTGAACAGCCCCGCCGATGCGTTGAGGCTGTTGTTGCGGTGGAGTCGCGATAGTATAGAAGAGGAGGACGATCATGCGGGTGCTGGAGGCAGCGGCACCGTGGTGACTGTCGTACTCGGGGTCCTCGAGCTCCTGCAGCAGCGACAGCGGCGGGACGGTGGCGCCGCCTCCGCTGCTGCTATTGCTGACGAAGCCCACCTTGCTTTGCGTGGCCTCGCTCAGCGTCGTGCGCGGCGCGGCCTTTCACTCGCGCTTGATCACGACGTTGAAGTACTACTCTCTAGGCACGTGGCGGCTCACGCACTGGACGTAGCTCATTCGCTCATTCACTGGTACTGGTTCACGAACGGCGACACGGCCACGCGCGTGAGCAGCGTGAACTACTGGAGAAACTCGTTGTGGACCTGCGTGGGCATCTTCTCGCCAAACAGGACGCTCGGATGGAGGGCCGCGTCGTGGGGCGCAACCACGTCTAGGGTCGCGACGTAACCGAGCCGCTATTAGAGTCCCCTAGCCGCCCTCAGCGGGCCATGCACCGGTCTCGCAGCACTGCCATAGAGCTCGACGCGCGCGCATTACCTGCCGCGACGCCTTCCACTGGTGGCAGCCTCGACGTCTGGGAGCCCGCGCCGCGTGCACAACATCAGGGCTGTGACCGACGCACTCGACGCAGCGCCTCGCGCGCACGGGTGTTATGAAACGCGACCCAGGCGTATCGATAGGCTCGACAGCTCCGTGGGCTCCGAGAGATGTCTTGGATCAGCCAGGAGCCGGCAATGTCGATGCTGGACCAACGTCTCACTGAGAGATGCCGTGTTGCTCGTCCTGAACGCGAGCAGGATGACCGAGGCCGGCAACCACTCGCAAGTCGCGAGTGATGGTGTCTCGTTAGATTCGCTTCGAGTCAGCTGTAAGGGCGGAGTGTCCGTTTCCTCCAGCGAAGAACAGGGCGAGAGGGCAATGAGATCGAGAGCGAGGACAAGGAGACGGGAGAGGAGGAGGATAGGCTCCAGTCCGGTTGCAGTAGATGCCTTCCGGCCACACCGTGCATATGCGGCCTCGATCAACTAAAAACTTTCCGACTTCCTCCCCCAGATCTTGTGGCAATGCCATGGTGCGCAGTGTTCCAGGATGCCATCGCAAGAAGCCGCAGGTCGATGGAGGTTGACGCCTATTGAGGCTTTGGCGTTGGCGATATGTAGGCTGTTCGCGTCCATACAGAAGAACAACGACGACCCGCGACCCGCTGAAGCGCTTGCTGCACGTGACGTCGAGTACACGAACGACAGCTCGTCGCGTCAAGAATACTAATCGCGAGATCCGGGAGGAGCTCCAAGCGCGTGACTACCGCGCTCCAAGCGCGTGACTACCGCGCTCGGTGATTGATTCGTCGGCGAGGGCGAGACAGCTGAGGACGATTTTGTCGGCTGCATGCTCGCAGTGTCAGACACTCAACACATAGCACCTACAGTGATGGCACTGTGAATCAAAAGCGCGGCACTTTCCTGGACCGGCTCCAGCTGTGCGTCGTTTTCAGGAGTGCGGGCGCTCAAGGAAGAACGCGCCAAGTCTCTTACAGACAAATCCAGCACCGTCTGAGCGTTCGGGCGGCAGGGAGGCCAATAACAGGTTTGAGATTCACGAAGAAGGATGTCGGTGACGCGCAAGCTTGGCAATGAGAGCGTGATTAGCGACTACACCAAGTACTCGGACGGCTTCTCATGCCGCTCGTGTTGGTGGGTTCATCCAACAGGCATATCTTTTGCCACGTGGATCCACGACGGCGGCGTCTGGCTCAAACGAGAGCCAGCTCTTGAACCACTGGAAATCAAGAAAGGTGTCGTGCAGAGCAACGCACTGCGCTCGATCAGACAAACTCAATGGCGACATATCGAGCAGGAGATCACGCAATACGCCAAGATGTCGACGTTGACGCTTGTGAACAAGCAAAGGGATTTTGTACAATGGAGGATCAAGATCCACTTGCTGGAAAAATCTGAGTCGCAAGAGGTGCAATCGCGTGAATCCATTCCAGGAGCTCGCCGGCTGCACGATCTACATCCGCTGTGACGTGACGTGCTCTTGTGTGGATTTGGTATTGTCCACGCGGTATCTTCAGTCGCATTCGGTGCGGGCGTTTTGTAGTCCCGATGGAGGGCAGGCTCGGCTTGTGCCACACGAATGCGGTAGTTTTGGAAGCCCGTCAAATGGGTCCATCGCCTTCGACTTCGACAAGTCGCGAGACAACGGGCCAAGGTGGACGGTAAAGATCTCCTGAAGATAAGAGAAGATGACAGTCATTTCGGTGGTGGCAGGCGCCTGGAGCAGCTGTAGGAGGCTGCGATGGAGCAAGTGCCCCTCTTTCAAGCATTCGGGTTGCCACTGAGGTACATGTATTGAATCGCGGAGTGTCACTCGCGGAGGGGGGCATGCCGAAGTCGTGCGGCGCCTCGAAGCACAGCCGCTGCGTTGTTTGGCATGGACACGTGCGTCAAACATCAGCCAGGAGTCGCTCATGCCACCTGCGAACACTGCGCGAACGCACCAGGGGACCGCAGCTAGAGTGCCTTCACGATCACGGTCCGCAGCACCTTGGTCGTGCGTGCCTCAGGCCAGCGCAGCCGTCTCGACTTCCCGGACAAAGTAGAACCGCATCACGTAGTGCCGCGACTTCTTGTGCATCCCACGGTCCTTGCGAAAGGTGTCGAGTGGGCCTGCGAGGTGTCGCCTGAAGCTAGGGCTGGCATCGCTATCCATCTGAGAGGCTCGGTGCGCAGCCAAACTCGCGTCGCTTGAAGCTTAAGCTTGATGGTTCGGAAACGTCTCGGCACCATCGACCACAGCTGCGCGCTGGGAGTTGCTGATCGTCATGCGCATATTGAGCTCCCCTTGATCGTGGTCCATCGGCGTTTCGCAACGCGGCCGGTGGTGCCCAACGCCGAGTGACCCAGAGGACAGCGACTAATCCGTGCCATCATCGACGACTCCACATCGACGACCCAACCGCAGCAGACGACTAACGAGCGTTGAGAGTGGAGCACTCAGAAGTGGAGGACGCCACAGCCACCCAGGCCGCACTTGCGCTTGGCCAAGCGCTGCTGGACTGGATGCGGTTGGACGACGGCTGGCTCAGGTGCGAGGCTTGATGCGCTGGGGACTGGAGACTGGGGCCCGCGGTGGTGGAGAACGCGGACGCATGGCCGTGGGGGTGTTGTGCAATTCGAATGTGCGCGAGATGGACCCCACAGCAGCACGCCGGGTTGACGAGCCTAAGAGACCGCCATGACCGCCCACTGATACCGTCCGCGCCGCGTCAGTTGAAAGTCTATTCTCAGTTTACAGTCTTCGGGTGTGACGCTCGTCCAGAAAGACCCGCTGCCGAGGTGACGGCATGACGCGCGTAAATGAGTTTCACGCCATCAAAAAAAAAAAAAAACGAAGCATAATTAAGAAGCCAGGATTCTCTGCCCATCTCGTCACCATCTTTGGCAGCTGCGGATTGGCCGAGTTGATGCATCGTTTGCCACTCAACCCACACTCACTTGAAGCGACCGGGCGGGGCTCGTACGGAGAGAATGTGAAAATCTGGAGCCGCAGCTTCTCTCTCGTCTCTCGCGTCTCTCTCTCTCTCTTTTTATATCAGAGAACCTTTCCGTCACCGCTGGGCTCGGCGCCACTCAGCCGCGGCCCATTGACGCCACTTCGTGTCGTGGGCCTCAGTGAGGGTACATTCAATGGGGTTCTTCCTCCGGCGCGAGCTTGTCTCCGTCTTCCCGTAACGAAGGGTCTCCGGGAGACTAGAGAACTTTAGATTTGTGGAATTGGACTGTTTTGGAAGATAAGCTGTGACAGGGAAGGTCTAAACAGATATTCCAAAACTCCGTCCATTGGAATAAAGTATGGGGGTCGTTGTTCCAAAATGGGATTTTGGAAGATAGTGGGCCTAAACCCGCTAAGTTCGCACTGTTTGTGTTCCAATTCCACAAATCTAAAGTTCTCTACTGTCTCCGCCACTTCCGGGTGAGAGGCGTCATCGGGCGAGTCTGCCTTCGGGGCAGAAAAGGGGCGAAACACGCATGTCTGTTGATGGTTGTGCGGGGATTGGTGAACGAAGATTGGTTGTAATTCATCATGGAAGCATTCTATTGGCTTGTCAGCTCAACATCCAAGTTGAAGTTGAAACAACTGTTGGCAGGCGTGATTCAGAGGCTCGAGAACTCCTCTGAGGAGAGCCATAGCCTCGTTGCTCACGTTGCGTACCACACACACGCTATGCTGTGCAGTGCTCTCACGTAGGCACCTTCCGCCCCTGGAGAGAAGAAGAGAAGGACTACCTCCGCCGCAGCCTTCTTCCTCACCCAACGGCACTAGCCAGACTAAAACGTATCGACTAACAACGGAGGTTTTGGCCCACCATTTGATGTGCATGGTATCGATAGTGGGGCTGCATGGCCCCACCGCCGCGGGCCCAACTGACTGACTGCCCAGGTCGGTGCCAGCGGCGGCGTCCACTTCGCGGCTCGTGCGAATGGGTTGCAAATCCCCACAGGTCCCACCGCCAGCGACGTCGCCGCAGTCTCTTCGCCCACAATGTGGTCTTGGCGTGACGCGCGTCCGTACTCTGGCGACGCGTTGGGTGACGTCATTACCTGGATCTGACGCATTTATAGCCAATCATTGTATTCAAAATACATTTTCAACCAATCGACACGCACATAGGATTGAAGTTGAGTGGATCCCCTCTCTGGTCGATTTTTTCGTCGCGACACCATCCTTCCCAAGCACCATGCCAGTTGGGAATCCCAACTGGCCTGGTGCTGGCTAGCTGAACTCTCGTCACGACGCGCGATGCGTGGCGTCGTACTTGAGCTTCATGTCCCCATGGGATGTCGGTTCGGTACAAATAAAGAAGCATCTCGTCATTCACTTTTGGCTGCTTGGTGGATTCTGTCATCAAGAGCGTCTGTCTTCGGGCAAAGACAGGCCCAGACGCATCTCACGTTGAAGTTGACGGTCTCAACACTCTGGTTCCATTGGCCATTTTGTGGAGCTCAACTGGACGGTGTGTAGCCATTTTGCTCGTTTTTCGCTCGATGCACCCACCCATCGCTGGGCTCGCACTGATTGTTTCTCGCATCAGACCAAGCTCGTCGAGCAGACGTGCCACGCGTTTCATATTCTGCCGGTGGATCGGAAAAAGAAACCTACAACAGAGGAGGCACTCTTTGGTTTCGGGTTGATTCACTGCGGTTCTCATCGCCCCACTTTGTCGACTCGACGTTGCAGTGGCGTCTGCTTCGCCTGTTCTCCTTGCTGACTGGACCCGCATTCCTCTCCCATCCATCTCCTCCCGCATCATTACCGTACCACCGCTACCACCGCTACTACCGTCCCTTGTCCTCCTCTCGTCGCCTTCGGGCGCCAGTGGGCGAGGCACGACAGTCCGCGCTTTTGATGAAGTGCCTCGCGGCCGTGGAAATCTCGCCTCACATGTGCCCAGCTGCATCCTATCCCGCGACGTGCGGGCCCAAGCCCGTCCGCGACGCCGCGAAAAAGACAGCGTGCGGGACTGGCAAAGCCACGGAGACAGGCGCCGGCATCGGCAGCATCGCCAAGATGGCGCTCCTGGCGAGCTCGGCCCCCGCGAGCCGCCAAGCCAACGCGACCACGTCGGTGCGAGCGATCGTGATCGACTCGCTCGTGGACGCCCAGCGTTTCTTCGGCTTGAGCGCCCAGACGCTCCACGTGGTGGTCCAGATCGCCGACCGCCACCTCAACAAGCAGAACAGGCAAATTCCGCGCTCGCGCATGCTGCTCATCGGCTTCACGGCGCTTTGGATCGCCACCGTGGCCGAAGACGCCCACCCACCCTCCATCGACGATCTCGTCCAGTTCGCGGGCAAGAAGTTCACGCGAGAGGACGTGCTCTCAATGAAAGTGCAAGTGGTCGCAAGCATTCACGACCGCTTCACGTTCCCCACGACGTACGAGTTCATGAAGCGATTCCTCACGGCCTCGCGCACGCGCGACCACCGCGTCGAGCTCAACGCGCACTTTGCTGTCGACGTGTGCCTCCAACAGCGCCGGATGATGAACTACGCGCCGTCGCTCGTCGCTGCCGCCGCGGTGTACATCGCACGCATCCGGCTGAACGATCTCCCGGCTTGGGTACGTGCAACTCGCTGTTCCCGTGCCCTGATGGTGGCTAGCTCATCGTTATTTCGTGATTGACATGTGTGTTGTATAGAACTCGACGATGGAGCGCGAGTCGTCGTACTCCGAGTCGGCGCTCCGCGGCTGCGTGGAGGACCTGAAGGCGGTGCTCGCTCGCAACGCCGGCGACACCAAGCTGGTGGCTGTGCGGCGCAAGTTCCGCAAGGAGCGCTTCGCCGGAACGATCGTCTCGTACGCGTAGCTGGTGGCTGGCGCCGTTGTACAATAAGTATATTCCGCGTCGGGCGAGCCACCTCGACGCGCATCCGACCCGTATTGTGGCACGGGCGACCGCGCCCCCGCACCCCAAGTCCAGTAGCAGCAACAAATGAATGTTCACGAAAGCAATGCTAGTATTTCCGGTAGGACAGCACACCGTCCTCTTACTTCGTTGAGAAGATTACAGTTCTTCACTCGTCACTGCCTTGCCTTCGGGATGAGAGTCTCGTACACACAGATCTTGGTCCCTTGCGGCCCACAAGTCGACCTCTTCACGGCTGTAGGGCACCGGAAGAAGAACGACAAGGTGAGCTGCTCGTTGGCCTTCGCGACCCAGAGCCATCGGTCGAGAGAGAGAGAGAGAGAACGAGAGAGCGGCGATGCGGCAGCGATGGTGGGTGTGCTGTTGTTGCTGCCCGCATGATCTGTATACAGTATACGCTATACACTACACACACGGGCGCGCTCCACAAAAGCCGGCTCCACGGTCCGGGTTTTGCAGAAACCAACATCGATTGACTCCACTAAATCCGATGACCTCGGTATCCACGCTGCGCATGGAGAGCGCGTTCTCGGCGCTCCACTACGCGCTCCAGTCCAGCGACGAGTGGACGTGGTGGCTGCTGGACCTGCCGGGCGCCGCGTTCCAGCCCGAGGGCAGCGGCCTGCCGCTGCTCGCGCTCACGTGCGAGCGTGGCGCGGCTCGTGGCCGCGCAAGTGAGCGTTTGCCTGTATCCGCCGCCCCATGATGGCTCGAGCCGCGAGCAGAGCGCGGACGGAGGCGCTGCAGACGCAGCGAACCGTGGAGCGAGTCGTAAGGAGGTCGCCCCCGCTTCGCTGTGATCTACGCGGATGTGGCCCGCGTGGCGCGCAAAGACCTCACCAACGACGACGTGCCCCGCTCGGACAACAGCTTCTCGCTGCTCCACCTGGCTGGCGTACCAGCAGGGCATGCGCAACCTCGAGATCGCGCAGCAGCTGCTCCACATTGGCGCCAGCTTGATCCTATTGTCGAACGTGTCGTCGTCCTCTAGCGGCGCCACGTTGCTCCACCTGATGATCAACGACGGCAGCGGAGATAACGACAAGCCCAAGCAGTTGATCCAGCCACGAAGCGATCTGGTCTCACGCTCCAACCAGTTGTGGTATCCGGATAGAAGCCTTGTATCGTTCCCTTATACGATAAGGACACGAGGATCACGATGAGCTTGTCGCAGCGCCAGTGTGATCACATCGTCCATGGTCACGAGCGTGCGTTTCAACGCAGGCGGCGCGCGCACGTCGGCGGGCCCTCGGTCGAGCAGCGCATCGACGTCACGGCCTGCTACGGTTGTACGCCGCTTGCCATGGGCTCGTGCAAGCCGTTGGCGCAAGCAGCACGCCCATCACTGCGTCGTCGCTGCAATTGCAGTCGGTCTTGAAAGCCAGGAAGCTGCCGCGCCGTGCGCGCCGACAGCGATGCATTGTACTTGCGCACCAGCAGGCAGGCTGAGGATCGCGGCGTGCAGCATGGAGTCCATGGCGTGCGGTACGGCTCGCTCACGTTTAGATGCGTGCGCAAGACGGTCTCGGTTACAGCGCATGGCGTGGCCCCTCACACAGAATCTCTTAATTGCGCCACGCGAGCGCACCTCTCGAACTCCCATCTCGTTCAGCAATTCGATCTGTGCCATGGACGGCATGCGCTGCCTAGCTGCCCAACGGCTGCTTCTGGCCCCCTGAAATGGCCCGGCCCAAAGGCGCCGCTGGGGAGGTTTCGACACGGCCACGGTCCTCGCGTCTGGGACTGTGCGCTCCAGAACGCGGTCCTCGACGTGTACACGGCGGCCAGCTTGGAGTCGCCGCCTAGCGCCGCGCATCTCGCCTGGGAGCTCGCGCCGACGAGCCATTTACGTCCAGCACTGCGTCCTGCACAGCCTCTGACATAACGATCCGCCTGGACGAGGTGCGTGAGGGGCGACAGCGGCGTGCTGGTCGATTTGCGGCTCGCTCGCATGGCGCAGCACATGCGCGTCGCGCGCAGCAGCGCGTACGGCATCGTCGAGCGCCACGAAGGACACGAAAGATGCGGATGATACGAACGAATAGAGCGACGCGGAGACAGCGGACGTGGCGGATACGGACGCCGCGCGCAGATGCGCAGATGCGCAGATGCATTGCTGAATATCAAAAGAGTTGGGGGTGTGGGGTGCGGTGCCCCGACGCCGCGGCGGCCGCGAGCGGCAGAGCTTTTAATTTCAGACCCTGAGGGTATCAGGGCGGTGCCTGCCGACCGGCACTTGCCGGCCAGCGTAACAACCAAGATTCAGTGGTATACTGTATGCAAGTGTATGGTGCCTGCCCACCGGCAGTTGCCGGCCGTGGGGGTCCTTGGTTGGAGCAGTGCTTTGGGGGGTAATTGTGCCCACTGTGGCAAGCCACATAACAGCGATACGAACCGCGATACTAACCAAACCAACAGAGATACGAACACTCTTTGCCCTGATGCCATCAGCTTCAATGCGCGTTGGGCCATCACGGCACAAAAGGAGCTCTCGGACGCGCGCATGACGTCCGAGGCGCCTGTCGTTGGTGTGGGGGCAGGCGATCGGCGCGCGAGATGCTCGCAGGCACCGCGCGCTCGCTTTCTGTCCAAAACGCCACTGAGAAGAAGCCGATGGGCACTAAAGTTGACGGCCGGTGCGGCTCCTGTTGCCTTTGTGTGTGCAGTGTCCACGCAGACGTACGACAACCCGTGCGACCCGAGGCAGCCGGCGCACTGGCTGCTGCAGCAGGGCAGCAGGCCAAGAACATCCAGCGCTCGAACCAGAGCTCGTAGGAGTCGCGCCAAGAACGAGATCCAGGATGAGCTCGAAGTGCTGTACAACCGCACGCGGCGGGAAGGTAGGCGATGGGAGCTTTCTATGATGGAGATTCAGGTGGTGTGCGGTGCGATTGACGATTCGCTATAATATGCGCTAGTGATCTGGTAATCGAGCGCGCCAACAATGCGATTGCAGCGCTGGAGAGTGTGCTCCTCCCAAAGACCATGCACCAAACGCCCGAAGCTTCCCTTGGCGAGCAGCAACCTGACCGCGTGCATGCTGAGAAGCAACCCGATGATCGTGGGGGCGATGTGACGGGCGCCAGCGATGCAGCTGCCGATGATCACGAGGCGAAGGAGGAAGACGTGGGCTACAACGATGGTGCCGGACGCCGCGCGTCTTACATGACCAAGTGTGCACGCGACAAGGTGGGCATTTCCGTCGACACGCGGATCACGACGACTTAGGACAAGGAAGATTCCCATCGGAGCGCCGCGATGATGCCACCAAAATCTCCGATCGAGGTGCTCATGACCAAGATACACGAGCTCGTCCAGAAGTACCACCACGACGCCGGCGACACCAGTGAGAAGACGGACGACAGCGACACGGCACTGCTTTCTATCGATGGTCTGCGACGCAAGATCCGAGAACAAGACGCACAGCTCGCTCAGCTCAGTGAGCAAGAGGTCGCTCGACAGGCCGACATGGATCACTTGCGGAAGAGCGTGCTCTCACTGCAACAAGATCTCATGCGGCTCATGGGGATTGTCGAGATGCAAATAATGCAGTTGCCGGCTATGCAGCTCGGCCCTCCGCCGTCATCGCACCACGCCCTGCTAACTGCGACGCACGATTACCAACGTCTACTCAGCGAAGTGGGCAGCGGAACCAGCGGTGGGGCTAGCGCAGAGAAGCCGGATGGGAAAGATGGCTCCTTCACGTCGACGTCCACTTCGCTCGCGTCCAGTTCGATCCTGGCTCGTCGATTCACAGAAGCTGGGAGAGATTCTGGTTCAAGCGACCTCGGTGGGGTGTCAATGGATACGATTGCCGAGCGCCACCTCCATGTGAAGCTCCTCGAGGCCACACAGCCGCTGATATCGCCGATTACTCGTACGCCTCACTCATGAAGGAGTCGCTGTCGCCGCAGCGCAAGCGGGTTATGGTGTCCAAGCTCGGGAAGCGTCCGTGGACGCCCGAAGAGGACAACGCACTCGCGGTGGCAGTCTAGCAGGCCGGTGCGAGCGACTAAGCAATGCCGCGAGCGTTGGGTCAACCACCTTTCGCCGTCAGTGAACAAGGATGCGTGGACTGAAGAGGAAGACGAGATTATATTCCGCACCCGCGAGAAGATTGGCAACCACTGGGCCGACATTGCGCGCTTGCTGCCCAGTCGGACCGACAAAGCTGTGAAGAACCGTTTCTATTCGACCATGCGGCGACGGGTACGTCAGCAACGCAATCTGACTCGATTGGGCGTCACTGGTGTCTACAGGATGGCGGTACTGTACTTCAGTAGTGTAGGAGGAATACACGAAATGTGAGAATGTGATTGCTTGATTCATCGGTAAATGACAAGGGAAAAAATCCTATCTGAGCAAGAGATGCGCGTGATAGAAAACGAGAGTGACGAGAGCGATAGGGAGAGTGTGGTAGGGAGGGAGGAACTGACAGGGACAGGGTGTGAGATTCTTCGTTCGGTCGGGCTTGGCTTGCCAGGTTTTGATCTGGCTGACGGTGTCAGCAGCCTCCGTACCGCGAACGCGCTGGATCATCCGACACAGTGTCACATCATCCCCGTTTCGAAAACGCGCTTGAACATCTCGCGCTGCTTGGTGAGGTAGTCCAACGCGTTGATGTGAAACTGCTTTTCGGCTGCTTTCGCAGCACGCGAGAGCTCAATGCGAGTCTCGGCGTGTTGAAGCCGCTCCTCGTTATGGGCGAGCTTCGCTCTAAGCACATGGCTATTGTCGACTCGCGCGACGGTCTGCTGGGTGATGCTGCCTTCAGTGATCGAGCCATCGCGTAGGCCTCGGAGCATTGATTGCACAGTCGCCGCACCTCGCGCGAGCTCGGCCTCGACAAGGTCCTTGCTGCAGGCGACCTCCAGCGGTAGCAACCCGGCAGATTCGCCCTCATCGAGGCGTATCTGTCGGGTCACAACCTGCAACTTCTCCTCACTCTCCGCAATTCGCCGATCCACGGTACGCATGAGCGTGGCCGCGAGGGATACCTCTGCTTGCTGGCTGTGAGGCGCGGTTTCCGCTCGCTGTATCTCTTTGTGCAGGAACCGGCGGGTGCGCTGTATCTTGGCTTGATCAGCTCGGATCGCCAGCTCACGTTTGTTCTCCAAGTTCTCCAACTTCTTCTTGTGGAAGGCGATTTGGTCCACGTACGAATCCCATTTCTCCTTCAGTTGCCGTGTCATGTGCTCGAGCTTCTCACGGTGGCGAGCGATGATTTGAGTCTTCGTCTCGGCGAAGGCAATCGCATCGGTCGAGGCGCGCTCGAGCGCGTCTAACTGGAATGCGTACACGATGTATTGATCTTGGGCGTGCTTCGCGGTGGCTTTAAGTTCCGCCTTCATGAGATCCCCTTGCTTCTTGAGGCTCTTAATCATCGCCTCGTGTAACGCACGCTTGGCCAGGTAGATGTTCTCGTTGGCAGTCTGCTGTTGCTGCAAAAACGCGAGCTCGGCCTGGAAGAAGCGCACGCGCAGTGACGTCTGCGGCGAGCGCGCCACCGTGGTGGAGGATGACGCGGTGCCGCGCGCCTGGCTTCGCGGCTGGCTGGTCATCGTGGAGCGTGCCGCGCCACCGCGGCTGCCCGACACCAAAGGCGGCGGCGGTGCGCCGGGCGGTCCGGACGGGAGGTTAAACTGCGACATCTAGAGTCGTGTCGAGAGCGTGCGCTGGCGTGGGCGGTGTGCAGGAAGGTTGCCGGAGAGGAGGGTAATTGCGTTGTGAGCGGTTTTCCGTTTGGGCGTATATTTGAACGTGGTGCAGGCTTTGGCGGGTGTTTGTTTACTTTAAAGTAGTAGATATGGTGTGCCTGATATAATGTGGGTATGTTTATGCACTATTATAGGATGGTTTCCCAGCTCCCTCTTCAACGCTCGATCTCCAGAGTGATGGTATTTTGTGGCATCGATCGATGACACTGCGGCGAGGTTCAACGGGTTGAGCTGCAACGGGTTCGGGTTCAGGTTCGGGTTCTAGACCCAATCGTGAAGCCCATCTCGTTGGCCTCTCGTCACCCATTGGCCATTTTATTGGCCAAACGGTCTTTCTTTCCACCAATGCTGTTTGTGTCTGATACGAACAGAGTGGTATGAACCTCCGTGTTGCCTCTCACACACAGAAGTGAGCTCGCTCTCGACTCCGTTGATCGCGCGCGCTGCTGCCGGCGCTAGTGGCCGGAGCATCATCTGCGCTGCACGATGACTGGGTAACGTTAGCCGCGATGTGCCTGTGCACCCCCCCGCAAGGATAGACGGCCTGCGCCTTAACGGCACGTCTGGTTTGTTGGTCTCCGCTCAAGTTACCCCAGAGGATATGGGGTAACTTGAGGTCCAAAGGGGATGGGACGCTAAGTACGTTTTGTTAGCGCGTACCTAACGTCCTTCGTGCGGACATTGCATCCATCTCGCTTCAACATCACGACAAGCAACCATGGCGAACATGTCCAAGCTCGCGGGGGCGCGCGCGCGCGCGCCATCGGTCACTCCGACCACCACGACCACCACCACCGAGACCGCCACGGCCACAGAGACCGCATCCTCCGCGTTTCCGTCGCTGTCAGCAAGTCCCAACCGCGCGAGCGCGGCATTGCGCTCGTCGCTTTCCTCGCCGGATGGCTCGGCAACCAAACGTGATAAATCGGCCCATTACTCAACTCCGTCATCCGCGGCCTCATCGGTCAAGAATGACGCCGGCTCGTCGTCCTCGGCAAACTCATCGTCCAGCTCGTCGTCCAGCTCGTCGGACTCGAGCTCGTCGGGAAGCTCGTCGTCGTCCGATGTCGACTCCATGCTCCGTGTCCCGATGTGGTCGCTCGGCGAGACGACCATGTACGTGCCGGTGAACCAGCACCTTCTTGCGATCACGGGCAAGTTGTATTCGAATCCCACCGTGCCTGTGCGACGTGGCGAGAGCTCGTCGGCTCCAGAGGTGAAGACGAAAAGTGCGAAGCGACGCCTTCGCCAATCTCTGGCCAAAGCGGCGGCCGTGAAGGGAGCACTGGCAACAACAGACGCCCGCGTGCCCTTGTTTACCCGTATGAATTATCTGACGGTCATGGGTATGGCACGGAGGGGCACGCCGTGAAGCGCCGCCGTCTCGATGAAGACAATGCGTAGCATGCAGTGGAGCTGCTCGACCAGAACAAAGTTCTCGGCAATCACTCACGCGAAGTTTCAACTCGTGGTTTCAAGCAGACTGGCGGACGGCACCCCTGAGCCAATGATAACCAGATCAAAGCCATCACACACACACACACACACACACACACACTTTCCGACTCCTATTTAATCTCTATTCCCATCATACAGTTCCTCCAAGTTGCAATATGAACTTGGCTGGCCTTCTGACGACTCTGTAGTGACCTCACGTGCAGCCTGAGACCGTCGTATTTCAATGAGTTTGCAGACATGGGAGCGTCGTTCACCTCGTCGACACTTTAAGCAACTGGGGACCGTTCATCGCATGGACGGACGATCGTCGATGAGGAGCCTCGACGAGCCCCCCGTGACGAGGGTCCTCCTAATGTACCTTGGTAACCTTAGATCACCAATAATTGGAAGCTTGCTGAACTCGATGTCTCTGGCAATCATCCGAGTTGCATTTGTAGACCCTCCTGGGACTTTCCGCGAACCTGTATGAGCTGGGAGGATATTGCCGATCGCACCTTGAATATGTTCTTCCTCGGCATTGATCTCTCAATGGTCTTCGGCATTTCCAGCTGGGCGGTGCACCGGAGGCGAGTCAACGACTTCCTCGTCGCTGGTGATATCAATGCGGCAACCTGGCTCATTTCAAGAAACGACCATTTTGATCCAGTCGTTTGTGGTGCGTTCGCCAGCCATTTTCTCTTCTTTTCCCAAAACCACTGGATCGGAAAATATATCACAACATGCGTCAGTTGCTCCCACAGTCTTCTGCGGTATCGCAAAAGGACGTACGGTCTAGAACCCCGCGTGTGGCTGGTGGCACGAATTCGGCAGTCACTTTGGTGCTATGGCTCACGTCCGGACTCACATTGACCTCCAGAAGCCACGTACGAAAGTCCTCGTCGATTAGGAAATCCATCCCGAGCCACTCAAAGCCTCGCTGCCGTGATCATTGAGTAAACCCATCACGTGATTCATCGAACAAACACACCACGAGCAAAACACATCACGGTTAGTACGGATTGGCGAAGGTTGTGTCCCTTGTAGGAAAGTCCGACGCACGCCAATCGGCCGCAGGTCTTGTAACGCTGCATTTATGGCCACCAAGGAAGCGCGCTGCATCTGAGGCACGATTGTCTCGCTCCAGACGTCACGGCCGTGCTCGTGACTAGCGTAACATCTCCACACACAGTATCACGTGAGACCCACAACCACACCGATTTGCTCTATTTTCAATGCGTTGTACGCACCTCAAACGTTCTTGAAAACGACTAGATGGCCACATCGACTCGAACGCCTGCTCATGAATCACCGCCTCCTTCTGGATCGAGTGGTTACTCAAGTGTGTGAACCTGTCGTGCAGCGCGTCACAGGCTAGTGTGAACGCGTGCGAGCAGAGCCGCAAGTAGCAGTCCTTGTACCAATATACGGTCAGTGGATCGAGCGCCGTGACCAGTACCCACTGGCGGACGTCGAACTTGTGGGACGCCTTCAGCCCCGTCTGAAGCAGCAACGGTCGCTCAATGTACTTCTGGACGACCCACAATGTCGCTCCTCTTCCCTGCGCTCGCGCTTCTTCTGCTCGTTCTGATCGAATAGCTGTCTCCTCGTCCAGATTCGATGGTGTCGCGAGGCGCAGCAGCGCGTCCAAGTCACTCAGCAAGTGGATGCCTCGGCCCTGCGACAGGTTGGACGGCTTGCAGATCCACAGGTCACCGTGGCCGGCAGCTATCCCACCAAGTTGGACATCAAGTTCATGTAATCGACTCAGGAGAACTCGGAGCTGCTCTTGAGTACAGGTGGTTAACTTCTTGTGGTCGGCGGCTTCGTCCCGTTTACTCGATTTCCGTCGAAGCGGCTTCCACTGTTCACTCTCCAGCTCCAGCGACGCAAAGTCGGGCTCGTGCGTGCACCAAGACGCGAAGAACCCGTCGAGCTGCAGTATCCTCTCCAGAAATGCCAAGGCCGCTTGGGCCTCGTCCGCACTCGGAGCAAATTCCGTTTGCTCCTCAATGGCCGCCTTCACCACGCCGACGGCTCTCGCGTACAGAAACCATACCACCAGCTTCTGCTTCGCCTCCGGCTTGGAGAGATCCAGCGTGTGCGGGTAGAACGCATCCACCGCGCTGCCACTGCTCCCTCGATAGAGCCGCGCGGCCAACTCGTCCTTGCGGCTCAGCACGACGGCGCCGTGGAAGTGGTTGACGATCTGGTGCGCGCGCACACGCGACCACGCGATCTTGGCGTAGTTGGTCCAGCGGAGCGCAAAGTTGGGGAACGAGTCGTGCGCGAAGCGCGTCCAGCCGCGCGCCTGGAGCTGCGCGATCACGTCCGGGAACTTGTCGTCGGCGACGAAGAGCCGCGCCATTTTCGGTTTGGCTTGAGGAAGCTCAGGCCGTGTGTGCGTTGGAAAAGTGTACTTAACTGATAGAGTTCGAACTTGATTGGATCGTACTGGGTTCGTAACGGCGTTAGATCAAGGAGGCAGGCAGACGCTCTGTACCCATCTCACCGCAATCTACCCCCACGTGCCCATGCGGGATCGCTGGTCGTCGCCGCGCGTCGCGATGCGGCCAAAGCGCACGACCACGGGGCGAGGCGCCTCGCGTAGGCGGTACAGCACACGCGAGAGTCCGAGCCCGGCGACTTCCTGGCCGTTGATAGCGAGGATCACGACGCCGCTCTGGATCTCCGGGTGCTCCTTGGCCTCCTTGCCCTCGAAGCACTCCTTCACCACGGCGTACTGCTTCGCCTCGTCCGAGCCCAGCTTCATGCCGATCGACTGCTGCTTGAACACCACGTCGAACACGTTCTCCATCTCGTCCAGGGGGTTTCCGGCCGCGTCGGCCACAATCATGCGGCGCACGGGCGTTGCTGCAGCCACGGACGCCATTGATGGAGACGGCGACGGCGGCGGCAGTGAGTTTCGACCGCGCACGGGCGCTGCGTCACTGTATCGACTCACGAACACTTCCTCCGCGTGGTCATTCTCCGAGTCCGAGTCCTGATCCGGTGGATAGTCGGGCTGTCGTCGTACTGGTGCGGCGGTCGCTGCAGAGGGCGTCGAGAAGAAGCCTTTAGACGCCGGTAATTCGGACGCTCGGCGCGGCTGCGTGCTGTGCAGCGCCGAGTTGCCTGCCGCGGGCGGCGTGTAGTATGTCGGTTGCTGCTGCGGTGGCCGAGAGGCGTAGTAGCCGTTCTGCGGGCCATTGGGACGATGCTGCTGCCCGTACGAGACCTCGTGAGGTGCGTCTTCCTTGAACGCACCCACGACGTAGAGCTTGAGCAGGTCCAGGAAATCGTCGCGTTTCTGCTTCTCGCGGCGCTGCATTGCTGTCTGCGGTGTGCGGCGCCCGATCAGCGTGTACGCGTAGAGCTGCTGGAAGAAGAGTCCGTTGGACGAGTTGAGGTTCTTGTCCTCAACCTTGGGGCCGCCAGGGTGCGATCGGAGCCACGGGAACAGCGCACTGCGTAAGCATGCAAAGTGACAATGTGAGTGTCTCGGCGACAAACTTCCAACGACGCTACGTACTTGGCATTGGTCGTGTCTGGCGTCTGGCGCAGCGAGCGCGCGTCAACCACGTCCATGGGCGCGATGCAGCGGCCGACCGGCTCGTCGAGATCGATCACTAGCGGGGAATTATATGGAAAACATCATTGTCAATCGCACCGCACACCACCAGAATCTCCATCTTAGAGAGCACTGCTCGCCTACCTTCCCGCCGCGTGCGGTTGTACAACACTTCGAGCTCATCCTGGATCTCGTTCTTGGCGCGGCTCTGCGAGCTCTGGTTCGAGCGCTGGATGTTCTTGGCCTGCTGCAGCAGCCAGCGCGCCGGCTGCCTCGGGTCGCACGGGATGTCGTACGTC
>JAMFLL010001121.1:0-19884 GCA_027475725.1 Pythium rhizo-oryzae | reverse complement strand
CGCGTGGAGCGCGCGGCGCAGCGCGCGCGCGAGCGCGAGGAGCGCGACGCCGCGCGGCTGCAGCGCGAGCAGGAACGCAAGGCCCGCGACGAGCGGTTCCGCATCAAGGACGACAAGGACAAGCCCAGCGGGCGCTCGCGGTCCCGGTCGCGCTCGAGAACGCGCGGACGAGGACGCTCGCGCTCGCTCTCGCGCTCGCCCGTGCGCGACAAGGACACCTCCAAGAAGCGCAAGGACGGTACGCCGCCCCGGGACCGCTCGCGTGGACGTACGCGCGAGCGGGACAGCGACCGACAGCGTGCGCACAAGAAGAAGGCGAGCCGTCGCGGGCGCAGCGGCTCGTCGAGCAGCCGCAGCAGCAGTCGGAGCAGCCGGAGCAGCCGCAGCAGCAGCAGTGGCAGCAGCCGGAGTCGCAGCCGCTCGCGTCGGCGCGGTAGGTCTGCGTCTCGCTCCGCGTCGCCCAAAAAGGGAAAGAAGTCGACGCGCCGCCGCTCGCGTTCGCCGAGCCCCAAGAACAAAGCCCCCGCTAAAGCAAACGACGAGAAACCGGTGGACAAGGATGCAGCTCCGCGTGACAGTCCAGCGCGCGTCCGCAAGACGACGCGGTGGGCCAAGCCGCTTCCCAAGCAGCCCGCTGCCACCGTTGCCGACGCGCCGGTTGTCGAGCCCAAGCAAGACCCTGAAGTGAACGATGAGAAGAAGGCTGTCGAGGAGAAGACGGTGCCGGTGAAGGAGGAGAAGAAGGAGAAGAAAGACAAGGAGGAGAAGGAAGGCAAGAAAGAGGAAGAGAGGAAGAAGGCATCTGCGCCTGAGCCGTCCGTCAAGAAGGACGAGGACGAACCACGCCGCCGTCGCGCGAGCCGCCGCTCTCGTTCGCGCTCCGCCTCCGCCTCTAGTTCGAGCTCCCAGTCGTCCTCTGCGTCATCCCGCAGTCCGAGTCGCAGTCCGTCGCGTGACCGCCGGCGCCGTAGCGACGCCGACAAGCCCGTCGCCGCGACCACGACGAAGGCCAAGGCCTCGACCCGCCGGCGTTCGCCCTCGCGCTCCTCGTCGAGATCCTCCTCGCGCTCGCCGTCGCGTTCGCCGTCCCCACGCCCGACGAAAAAGCGCGCACGCCGCGGCAGCAGCGCCAGCCGCAGTCGCAGTCGCGAACGCAACACGCGCCACCGCGGCGGTCGACGCAGCGCGAGCCGCAGCCGCAGCCGCGGCCGCCGCTAGTAAGCAGCGCCGAGGACGAATAGGCCCCGCGAAAAGAAAAAAAAAAGCGAGCTCAATGCATATAGGTTAGCGCAGTGATGAAAAAGACAAGGCGGACGCCGTCGCCACCCCGCTCCATCGTTCGGCTCTGCAACGAGCAGCAACAGCGAGATCTTTCTTTCTGCCGCTTCCCCACACATGGGTACATTTCTTGTTTCCATCAGTCTCCGTTCGTTAGGAACCGTGTATGTGATCCCTTCGTATCGGATACAAACGCTAAGTCATCTCGGATTGCTGACTCGCTGGTCGCACTCTCCCGCGTGCCGACGTGCGAGAAGCCGACGCCCGAGCGAAGCAAGATGATGGCCGCCTCGCCGGCGACCGTGGTCCACGTGGCCGGCGGCGCCGCGAGCTCTCCGTCCAGCGGGCCGTCCGCGCTGTCGCCGCCGCTGGCGTCGCGTCTGCGCGGCCGCGGGCCCAGCGACGACGGCGACGACGACGCGCCGCTGCTGCCCACGTCGGCGGCAGGAGTGGGACGAGGTGCTGGCGGCAGTGGGGGCCGGGGCGCTCGCGCGCGCGCGTCCGTGCGGCGCTGCCTGGCGCGCGTGACGCGCGTGCGCGCCGTGGCCTCGCTGCTCGCGGTGTTTTCGCTGTCGGGCGGCGCGCCGTGGATCGTCAAGGGGCTCTGTGTGTGCATGGGCATGGTGCTCGTGGGCGGCGTCGGCTCGTTCTCGCTGCACCAGCTCATGAGCCCGCAGATCGAGTCGCTGCTGCGCCAGCGCAATGAGTTGCTGCTGGAGATGGAGGCGCTGCGGAACCAGGTGCGTGGCGTCTTGCACACACAAAAATGCTTTGGCTGTTCTAATGTTGCAACTGACAAACAATTATCTTTGCACGTAGCTCGCGAACCAGACGCGGATCGCCGAGACGCGGCTCGAGATGATCCACTTGCTGGAGCAGCAGCTCGAGAAGCAGGTGCTCGCGGCCGCGGCCGCCGCGACTGCCACGCCTCCACCGGGTGTCCACGGTGGGGACGGCGGCCTCGCGGGCGCTCGCCCGAGCCCACCGTTCGCTACGGCGGGACGGCAGGCTAACTTCTGGACCACGCTCGCGTACGCGGCCGTGCTGGGCTCGATCGTGCTGGCGCTCGTGGGGCTCCGCATCTACCAGATCGCGCGCGCCGAGACGCAGCGCACGCAGAAGGCGCGCGCCAGCTCCGACGTGGACGTGCGTCGCGACAGCGGCGGCCACACCATCCTCTCGGGCGGGGTAGAGAACGCCACGGACGGCGCCGGCGCCAAGCCCACGTCCGTGTCGTCGGCCTACAAGCGCGCGCCGCTCGGCGGCACGGGCGCCGCGCTGGACCGCCTCGTGCACGTGTAGAGCTCCCCGCGGCGTGTACAATAGACTCCATGCTCCATTTGCCACCGGATGTGGATGGTGTCCATATGGACTGTCTACCCTCTGTTGTGTCATGTTTGGAGCTCCCCATGTTCAAGCTGCATATGCTGCAACAGAGGGAATCTCGCCCTTCCCCCATCCCCATCCCCTCTCCCCCAAGAGCTCACTCAATATGGGGGGGAGGGCAGTTCCCCGAAACGCGCGTTCTCTCGGCCGGGCGCCGCGCGTGAGTAGCGCGGGTATTTCAAGGCAGCGCACAGCGGCCCACTCTTTAGGGTGGCGAAGCGACACTGTCGGGCACGAGGACCAGTGAGAAACCGACGACGACGACCCAAACGGACGAGGGCGAGATGCTGAGCGTGGCGACGGCGAGCGACGCGCTGGCGACGGGCGCGTTCAAGGAGGTGGACGCGGACGCGGCGGCGCTGCTGAGCGAGGCGTTCGAGGGCGGCGGCGCGACGTCCACGGAGCACTCGCGCGACGTGGGCGGCGACGAGGAGGTTGTGACGACGACCACGACCACGAAGCGCTTCTCGCTGGTGGAGACGGTCAAGAAGAGCCTGGCGGCGGCCTCGGCGGCGACGGACGCGGACGCCGAGGTGGAAGACGAGAACGACAGCGACTACCGCCCGGACGAGGAGGACAACGACGAGGAGGAGTACGAGGACGAGGAGGACGAAGAGGAGGAAGAGGACGACGAGGCGTACCTGCAGTCGCTCGAGACGCAGCTGGACGAGCACGCGGACGAGGTGGGCGACTACTACCTGCGGCGCATGCTGGCCAAACGCGCGTCGCTCGAGGGCGACGAGGCCAAGTGGGTCGACAGCTACATTGCGCGCCAGCGCCAGTGGAAGGAGACGCACGGCACGAGCATCGACGAGATGGACCTGGACCTGCTGCGGCCCACGAAGCGCAAGCACGCGAGCGCCGCCGCCGCGTGGCTGGGCCGCGCGTCGCCGCTGCTACCGCCGGCGCTGCGCGACCAGCCGGCGGAGTTCCTGCTCTCGCTCGCGGCCGCCGCACTGTTTGTGGGCGTCGCGCTCGCCGTGCAGTTTTACGTGGCGTTCAAGGCGCCGCTGTACTCGTAGTCGTGAACGGAAAGAGAGACCCGCCCTCGGGGCGATATATACACATGTAGTTGAGCCATTTGTCATACTCGCCGCCGTGAAAGGTCGCGATCTTTCTACTTTTCTCCTCTGTCGGATCGCGGGAGGCGTCGTGTCTTAGTAGGTAGACTGACGGCTCCGCCATTCCCATTCCGTGATGGCCATCGCCGCTCGATCGCGCATTCCGTGGCCGCTGTCGGCCACGGCCCTACCATTGGCGCTAGCGCTGCTGTTCCTGACGCTGGGCGCTCGTTTGTCGCGCGCGTGCCTGCTCGCGGGGGCCGACACGGGCGAGTGCACGCCGCCCAAGGACTTTGACGTGCTGCTGCCCTTCTGCAAGTCCGTCGTGCCCTACACGGCGTGCCTGCCGCGGTACCAGTCGCTCTGGTACAACCACTCGGCGCTCGCCAAGGACAAGTTCGTGCAGCAGCTCTTCACCAAGCTCGCGACGCAGCGCAAGATGTACGAGACCAACCGCACATTCCTGGACAAGAACACGGACGAGTGGGGCGGCAAGCGCGAGATCACGCCGCGGTTCGTGGAGAACCCGGACTGCGAGAACGCGTTCAAGAACTACTTTTGCTGGCTCAACTTCCCGCGCTGCGACGCCGAGGGCCGCAGCCTGCTGCTCTGTCGCAGCGTCTGCGAGAACTACATGACGGCGTGCCAGATGCCCGCGGACCTTTGGCGCTGCGGCGACCCCAAGTACGTCAACGGCCGCGCGCCGGAGAAGAGCGTCACCTGGCGCGTACGTCCTATTACCAGTAAGCATCTTCCGCCTTGGATAATGGAGACTCACGCGATGAATGGATGCCGTGGTGTCACAGAACAACGAGCTCGTGTACTACCGGGCGCCGTACCCGGGCTCGCCCTTCCGAGACAACGTCGTGGACCCGGACACCAACAAGCCCATCGTGGTGTGCACGCCGAGCCTCGAGAACCGCGCGGCGACGCGCGCGGCGCCTTCACCACGAATCACTTACGCGCTCACTCTACTGCTGCTCATGCTCGCAGTGTATTAGACGACAACAATACAACCCTTCTACTGCATCGGGCACGCGTCGTCCTTCTCGGCCTCGCTGTTGGAAAGCCCGGCCGCGATGTTGCCGGTACTGCTGCTGCCGGACGGGGCGTTCGACGCCGACGCGGTCTGAGAGTCGTTTGTGCTTCCATCGACTCTCCGCGCGACGCCGCTTTGACTAACCGGCCCCGACCCAGCCGCCCCCGTCTGGCCGTGTGTGCTCGCTGCGTCGCCCACGTTGGGCACAACGGACCGGGACTTGACGCCGCTGCCGCTACTCACGCTCCCACCGGCGCCACCGCCGTTCTTCCCCGCGGCCTTGCAGCTGCAGCTGAAGCTGTTGGCGACGCCGGCAAAGTAGCAGTGGTTGCAGTCGTCGCAGTGCTCGTTGCGGTGGTCGCCGCAGCGTCGGCACTTGGCGCAGTGCTTGCGCGGCTTCTTGGCGTCGTGGCAGAGCCGGTTGCTGCACCACGAGTACGTGTAGTGCGCGCTGCACTTTGGGCACGTGAAGCCCCGCTCGACCGTCTGCTTGACGGGCACCGAGCCGCCACAGCAGTCGTACGACACGGACGAGTCCAGCAGCTCCTGCATGTCCTTGACCTTGGAGAGAAACTGCATGAGGCATACGTCCTCGACCATCTTCTTGATGTCGATGCCCTCCTTTTCCATGGGCACGAACGGGTTCGCGCAGCCCACGCACTTGCAGTGCACGCCGCACACGAAGCCGGCCTTGACGCACGCGCAGCGCGCGTTGCGGCACTTGCCCGTACACTTGCACCGCACGGGTCCGCCGCCCGGGAACGCTTCTTCCTTCACCGACTCGAGCGTGGTTGTCGAGGAAGAGGACGGCGGCGGTGACGTCTCATCGCCTGCCTGGTGGAGCGACTTCTTGGACGGCCGCCGGCCTGTCGGGTCGGGCACCTGCGCGGCATAGTGGCCGGCGGCGTCGAGCGCCTCGTACTTGATTGGGTCGGGCATTACGGGCGCGTCGCTCGCGCCAGAGCTGTTCGTGCTGCTGTACTGGACGTACTCGGGCGAGATGATGGCCTTGCGCTTGTTCTTCTCGTCCGCCATGCGCTGCACCGCGAGCTCATACTGCTGCTGCACCTCGTTCGGAAGCACGACGCCTGTCAACTGCTGCTGCTGTTGTTGCTGCTGCTGATGGCTTTGATGCGCTTGGGCCTGCGCCTGCGCGAATGACTGTTGATAGAGTTGTTGTTGTTGTTGCTGCAGCTGCTGCTGCTGCTGGTAGGTCTGCGGGTCCGTCGGTGCCGCGTCGCCCGCGGTCAGCGCGCCCACGAGCGACACGACCGTGCTCTTGATGCTATGCAGCTGCCGCGTGAAGAGGTTGCGCGGCGCGGAGGCGTCGGTCGCGTCCGCTGCTGTCTGCTGAGATGACGGGGGAGCAGCCCCACGCGGCGCGACGCCTCCGACGGCGCCGCCGCTCTCGGCGTGGGGTCCGTGCTGCGGAATCACGCGCCACTTGGGCGCCGCGTCTTTCTGGGTCTTCTCGGCCATGCCCACAGCGTCGTTGTACGCCTTCCAGTCGATCATCTCCATCGACGGCGACCGCGGCAACCCGCCGGCACTGCCTCCGCCTCCGCTGCCGTCCGCTCCGCCACCGCCGACACTGAGCCCGCCGGCGGAGGAAGCGCCGGCGCTGAACAAGTTCGGAGGGGAGATCAGCCCCGAGAGGCTCTCGGAGCTCGGGGACTTGCCGAGCGACTGGAGCCAGAGCATCGTCGCGGGCGACATGGACGGGTACCCGCCGCCGAGCCCCGGGCTGATGCCGTCGCCGCCGCCGAACGAGCTGCTCCCGGCGGACGCGTGGCGCGAGAGCGCGACGCGCGGGTCCACTGCGCCTCCGCCGTGGAGCGCCGCTCCGCCGTGGGGGGCGCCGGCGCCTCCGCCCTGCGCTTGGTCGTCCGTGTCGAGGTTGAAAAACATGTTGAACACGTCGCCGAGCTCGTTGTACATGCCATTGTCGTCCTCCGTGAGCGTCGCCGCGTCGCCCTCGGCCAGCGCCGCCGGCATCAGGCCTCCGCCGGGCATGGGGCGCATGGCGGGCGGCGGAGCGGGGGGAGGAGGAGCTCCTCCGCCGCCTCCTCCGGCTCCTCCGCCCGTCGGGGGCGTGGACGACGGCACGCCGTTGGGCGTGGACAGCGTCGAGTCCAGGTACTGCCACATGCCCTGCATGTCGTCCGCCTCCGCGCCGCCTCCGCCGCCGGCTCCTCCGCTGGGCTGCTGCTGCTGCTGCGCGTACGGCGCGTCCATGGTCGTCGTCGTGTTCTCCGCTGGCGAGGGAATGAATGCGGCGGAGGGGAGCGGAGCGGAGCGGAGCGGAGCAGAGGGGAGCGCTTGTCTCTCACGGTGTCAAAACAGGGTACTGTGGGCGACAAAGCCTCTGTTATCGTAGACCTCTGGTGTACCATGTTTTGGCATTGTATGTATGGGGTCCTCTATTGAGGCTGACGATCAGACTTGGCCATGTTGACAGGACAGCCCGGTTCGTCAAGTGTTCTTCGCGGGGGGGAGCCTCCTTCCGCCGCGCTCCTCAGTTCTCCGCTTGGTCGTCTCGAACCTCTCTCCACTCCGCCGTGCCATGTATTCGGAGACCCTGCCTTGGTCGAAACAAACCCTTCGTGGGCGGTCTATCCGGCGCCTAAAAGTGTCGGTTTAGACCGCGTCAAGGGCCCTTCGACCCATCATTCGATGGTCGAACGGGGCGACCCAACCCTCTTCAACTCAATTGATCCCCATCAAATCAGTTTATACAGGTACAAAAGCATGTGGTCCACATGTTGCTCTATCTTCCCTGTGTGGCTCCCGGCCACACCGCGACGAGCTCCGAATCACACTCATGCGCATCGTCGCGCCTGCCGCGGCGCGGCGCGCTCTGTCGCTCCGCCACGCGCGCAGCATGCACGCGCTGTCGTCGGCCGAGGTGCGCGCGCGCTTCCTCCAGTTCTTCGAGCGCGAGGGCCACGCGGTCGTGCCCAGCGCGTCGCTGGCGCCGCCCGACGGCGACGCCTCGCTGCTCTTCACGAACGCCGGCATGGTGCCGTTCAAGCAGCTCTTCCTGGGCGCCGAGACGCGCGCATACTCGCGCGCAACCTCGGCGCAGCGCTGCGTGCGCGCCGGCGGCAAGCACAACGACCTCGACGCCGTCGGCCGCACGCGCCGCCACCACACGCAGTTTGAGATGCTGGGCAACTTTTCGTTCGGCGACTACTTCAAGGAAGACGCCATCGCGTACGCGTGGAGGTTCTTGACGCAGGAGCTGCAGCTGCCCAAGGAGCGACTCCACGTCACTGTGCTCGCCAACGACCACGAGGCGCGCGCACTGTGGAAGAAAGTCGCGGGGCTGAGCGACGCGGACATTTGGGACTGCGGCGAGGAAGACAACTTCTGGGCCATGGGCGACTCGGGCCCGTGTGGTCCGTGCTCCGAGATCTTCTGGGACCTCGGCGACCACATCGCGGACCCGGACGAGCGCTACCTTGAGCTCTGGAACCTTGTGTTCATGCAGTTCTCTCGAAACGAAGGCGACGACACGCTCCACGCACTGCCGCAAAAGTCGGTCGACACGGGCATGGGGCTCGAGCGGGTCGCATCCGTGCTGCAGGGCGTGCCTTCCAATTACCACACGGACGCGTTCGTACCCATCCTCCACGAGGTGGCGCGCGTGCTCGACGCCAACCGGTCGGGCGCACTCAAGCCTGGCGAGCGGTTGTTCGCCGATGTGCTCGCGCAAGAGCTGGACCCTCGCAATCCGCAGTTCGGCGCGAGTGTGCAGATCCAGACGTTGCGTATCATCGCCGACCATCTGCGCGCCACGTACGCCATGCTCAGCGACGGCATCTTCCCGTCCAACGTCGGTCGCGGCTATGTGCTGCGCCGAATCATTCGCCGCGCGATCCGCTTCGCGCAGAACGTTGGCGGCGTGCACACGCCATTTCTTACCGAAATTATCGTGCCCGAGTGGATCTGCGTGAACGGCTTTGTGCAGATGCGGGCGATCGTCGCGAACGAAGAGAAGGCTTTCCAGGAGATGCTGCTGAACGGCAAGCGTGCACTCGACAAGGTTTTCACGCAGGCCTCAGCCACGACCCAGACCATCGCTGGTGCCGACGCTTTCCGTCTGTACGATACGCATGGCATTCCGCTTGACATCACACAAGTGCTCGCCGAAGAAAAGGGTTTCACTGTCGACAGTGCTGGGTTCGAGGTCGCGATGGAGGAACATCGGCGCAAGGCTGTCGAAAGCAGCGCGTTCACAAGTGTCACGGGAAGCGACGCCGCCTCGGAGGCTATCAACTCGGTGTCACCACAGCACGTGACGACATTTACGGGCTACGACTCGTTGCGCGAGGAGAACGCACGAGTGGTGAGCATCTGGAGCGGGCCAAAGGACTCGTTTTGGGTATCGCTGGACCGCTGTCCGTTCTATGCCGAGGGTGGTGGCCAGGTCGGTGACCGCGGCGAGCTGGTGCTTGGTGCCTCGACGAATGCGATCCGTATTAAGGTGCAGGACACGAAGCGCCTAACGAACGACGCGATCGCGCTCCAGTGCTTGCTCCCCAAGGGCGTAAGCTTTGATTCTATCAAGGCGCGCCTCGAGTCGGGTAACTCAGTAGTGGATGCGGAGGTTGACGCGCGCTTCCGTGCCGGTTGTCAGATTCACCACTCAGCCACGCACTTGCTGCAGAGCGCGCTGAAGAAAGTGCTGGGCGACCATGTGAGCCAGGCCGGCTCCTTCGTGACGACGGACCGTCTGCGGTTCGACTTTGCGCACTTTGGTGCGCTCTCGCTGGACGAACTCACGCGCGTCGAAGCGCACGTGAACGAAATGGCTCTCCAGCAGCTGCGCGTTGTCACCGCGGAACTGCCCCGCGCGCAGGCCGAGACGAGCGGAGCGATCTGCAATTTCGGCGAGAAGTATGGAGATGTCGTGCGTGTCGTGACCATGGGCGATGGCGTCTCGAGCGAGTTCTGCGGTGGCACGCACGTCGAGGACTCGTGGTCCATTTTCCCGTTTGTGATTCTGAGTGAAGGGTCAGTGGCCGCTGGCACGCGCCGCATGGAAGCCGTCGCCGGCGTCGAAGGCGCCAAGTACCTGCAAACCAAGGACAAGATGCTTCAGCAGCTCGCGGCGCAGCTCGAGACCACACCCGCCAAGGTGCCCGAGCGCATCACCAAGATGCAAAAGCAGGTCAAGCAGCTCGAGCAGGCCGCGCAGGCGCTCGGAGACGTGCTCGCCTCGCTCCCCGTGGCGCCGATCGCGACGACGTCCGCACTCGACGTCCACTCGATCCCTACGACGTCTCAGAACAGCGAGTTCGCCAAGGTACTGCGCCGCCGCGCGGAGTTCTTGCTCAAGCAGGAACCGCACAGAGCCCACGTTGTGGTCATGGGCACGCAGGTCGTATGCATTTCCAGCGGCTCCGCCGCCGCCCCGCACGCCGGTAAGCTGCTCCAGCAAGCTGTCAAGTCCGTCGGTGGACGCGGTGGCGGCAACGCGTCGTTCGCACAGGGCTCCGTGCCCGACGGCGTGGGCGTAGAGACCCTGGTGGAGCTGTTCCAGGAGGCAGTCTAATAGAGATTTTTGTTCGAGTTCTTGACATGACGTGTCCTTTTTATGTGCAATTAGTCAAAGCCAAAGGTGCGCGAGTCGCTCCTGCGCAGTCGAACGCCTGCCTCGAATGCCCACCGTCAGCGCGGCAGGCCATCGCTGCATCGCAGTCACTTGTGGCCTGCAATCTCCTGGTGCCCTCGCGCAGGACCGACCTTGTGCTGTCGTGGCCATCGATCATTGATCTCGGTGTGGAAGGCCCTGACGAGGGCGCATCCTTTTCTCCAACACGCGGCACCACTCGAGTAAGTACCCGTCCGCTGGGTCTGCGTGTAGTCGTATCGTCGCGTGCGTCTCCTCTCCGGGTTCATCCTGTCTTCCTCGTTGTCGGAAGAGGTCGCAGCTTGTTTCGTGGGTTAGCGAGGACTTCTTTCCAGCGTGTGGATCCAGAGGAGATCTCGTGGGTGTTCGGTTCGTTGGGTAAGCCAGTATCCACGAATCTCGACGCTCCCGTGGCGCTTCGCGTTAGATACTCCATGAAAATGCTCAGCTGACATTCCGCCTCTGGAGGACCTACCGCTTAGCCGTGTACATATACACCCCCGAAGAACCTGTACGTCATAAACGCCTCCGAGACCACCCACGGGAGAATGGAGAGGAGCCCATGTTTCATGTCTCCCCATCATCAGAAGTGGAACCCACCCACAACCCCACCCGCTGACAGGGTGGCTTGACCACCTCCCATTGGTTAAATATATGAACTTTCATAATTTCTATTGGCTGAAATCCATTATCGTACTTAAAAGAGACACTCCAGTGCGGCACCGCTCCCTGGACCTCTTGCCAACCGACAACCGACAGACACATACCACACACCGGGACCGCCCGACGCGCCGCCGCCTTCTCCCGCCGCCGCCGCCCCGGACGCCCCCCACGCGCGCGACGATGGCGCCCGCGGGGAAGAAGAAGGTCAAGAGCATGGTCTACTACGACCTGCTGGGCGTGGAGCCGGACGCCACGCCCGAGCAGCTGAAGAAGGCGTACCGCAAGAAGGCGCTGCAGCTCCACCCGGACAAGCGCGGCAACACGCCCGAGGCGCAGGACGAGTTCACGCGCATGAAGCAGGCCTACGACGTGCTCAACGACCCGCAGAAGCGCGAGGTGTACGACCAGGCCGGCGAGGACGGCGTCAAGCTTATGGAGAACTACGGCTCCATGGGCCCCGAGGAGCTCCTCACCGCGCTGTTCGCGTCGCTCGGCGCCATCGGCGCGCGCGGCAAGTGCGGGCTCATGCTCGCGATCGCGCTGCTCTTTGGCTTCTTCCTCATCATCCCCAGTACGTTCTTGTCGCCCCTGTTGTCGGGGCCTTCTCCTGGACTAACCGCCCGAATGTGTGCGTTTGTCCAGTCTTTTGGTGTCTGCGTGTGGACCAGAAGATCTCGTGGAGCTGGGTGGCTGTGTTCACACCGCTGTGGGTGCTCGACGCCGTCATCTACTGCTGCCTCGGCGTCATGGCGTTCTCGTCCCACGCCGACATGGACCCGGAGGACCAGAAGCAGAAGAAGCCGGTGCTCGCCAAGCTCTACAAGTTCCTCAAGGCGCTGCTACTGCTCGTGCTTCAGATCTTTATCGCTATGAAGCTCAACGGAGACCTCAACTGGAGCGTGCGCGAGGTGCTGCTCCCGTACTACGTGTTCGATGCGCTGAGCTTTGTCGAGACCGTGATCGCCGGCGCCGTGGGCTACCGGCTGCTCACCAAGGACAGCCAGGGCGCGGGTGTGACCGTGACCGAGACGATCCAGAAGCAGCGCACCGACCTCGTCGTGTCGACGCTCGTAAAGCTCGTGCTCGTGGCCTTCCGGTTGGTGCAGGGCGCGCTCATCGGCCTCAAGGTCGACGGCAAGCTGGGCGACGCGAGCTGGTGGGCTGTGTTCGCACCCGTGTGGGTCTACATTGGCTACTACGTCGCGACCGCCGTCGCGCGGTACTTTAAGCTGCGCGCCAAGAACAAGGAGAGCGCCAACAAGCCCAAGGAGCCTCAGCAGCCGGCGTACGACGCGTACACGCGCGATTCGGTCCACGAGGACGAGGACGAAGGCAGCAAGTCGCCGTTCATGGACGCGTTCTGCTCGGTGATCTGCCTCGCCGTGATGACCTCGCCGTACTTTATCCTGGCGGCGCGCCTCGAGGACGGCTCCTTCTCGACCATCTACATCCTGCTGCCGTGGTTCATTATTGTACGTGGCGCGTTTAGTCTTGTGGGGGAGCCCGGGGGATTGTACTTATGGCTGTTGTGGTGGTTGTAGGTCGGGCTGGTGCTCTGCTTCATCCTGTGCGCGATCGGCTGCATGGGCAACCTCGCGGCCGAGCACGAGGCCGCGCAGAACGACGCGCACAACGTGCGCAGCCCCACGGGCGACGACGAAGGTGCGCGCAGCGAGCCCGACTATGTCGCCGTCGAGGACCGCGCCTAACTAACTCCTCGCCGCCTCTGCCACCCGTGAAACACTTGATGCGTTCCTGCCTCGCTTGTTTCTGTTGGGTGCATTGTTGTCGTTGTGTCTCCACTATAGTTCCCGCGTAGAGATCCCGACCCTCCGACCTCCGAGTCCAGAGTCGTCGAGAGAAGCAGCTTCCATGGCGAATCGCCGTCTCCCGCGGACGCTCATCCTTTCGTCCAGCCCACATCACCAGGCTCTGTCCGAAAGAAAGACGGCGAAGGGGCACGCACAAGTCTCTTCCGTAAATTGAAGTTCGGTTTTGTGTATCTACCGTATTCTGCTCGATCCATATCTAGTCTACTCCACACGTCCTTCTATTCGAAGCGTAACCCGGTGTAACTTTGGAGCTGCTCGCATTGTACTGGTCCTCCACCTTTCAGCATTTTCGCCCCCTTTCTCCCGCGCCCCGCCCCCCGCCATGGCGTCCGCGAGCGGCCGGCGCAAGCAGCTCCTCGCGCACCTGGACGCCGCGTTCCGCGAGATCGAGCGCCTGTCGCTGCACTTCCGCGACGCCGTCGCCGCGCTCGAGGCGGCCACGCAGAGCGGGCTCTCGGCCGCCGGCGCCGCCGACTGGTTTCGCATGTACCTGCGGCTCGTGGACCTGGGCGTCGAGATCCGCCGCGGCGAGCTGCGCCACCGGTCGTCACAGCCCGTGGCGTTCCCGTGCATGCACGCCACGGGCGCGCGCGGCGCGCGCCACTCGGGACTCGGCATCGACGACGCCAACGCCATTTACCAGCAGCTCGAGCGCACGCCGGGCGTCAAGGAGTCCCAGCTCGAGGTGCTCTTCATGCGCATGGACGCGCTCGACCGCGACGGCGTCGGCCCGCTCGACGAGCGGCTCTCGGCCTGCCTCGCGCGCTTCGTGCGTCTCCCCAGTGCGTTCTACGCGCGCGTCGAGGTCAGCGGCAGCGACCCGCACCAGGAAATGGTCATCTACGACCACCAGCACCGCGGCGCCGCGACCAAAGTCACGCGCGCGTGTTTCGGCGCCGCGTCGTGCCTGTGCCTGCCGGACGCGACGCCGTGGGTGCATTTCCGGCTCACACCGGGCGATGTCCACGCGGCGATGGCCGTGCCGCATGGCGGGGATGAAATCAACGACGACGAAGTGGACGCGTTCGCGCAGTCGGCGATCAGTGCCGTCGCGAGCCACGCGCTCGATTCAGAGGAGATCGGGCTGGCCGAGCTCAAGCGGCAGTACGGCTTTGAGCAGCACCAGGATGACCAAGCAGACAACGACGCGATTGCTGCTGCGGCCGCATTCAAGCGGAGACGCGTCGGCGCCCCGATGGCGACCACCTCTACGACAACGATGGGCCGCCCGCCGCAGCCGCCGCGCGACATCTACCGGCGCAAGTGCCAGGAGCGCGGCCTCGCGCGCAAGCGCAAGATCGAGGAGCTGCTAGTGGTCAAGAGCGGCGCACTGGAGCTGGACCTGTCCCACTTTGGCTTCCACGCGCCACAGGAGCTCCAGGACCTGCTGGACGTGGTCGTTGAGGCCCAGGTACCTGTGCGGCTCGTGGACGTGACCAACAACTTTTTCGACGCGCGGTCGTTCGAGATCTTTTGCGACCTGCTCCGGCTGCCACTGCTGCGCGCCAACGTGCGCACGCTCCACTTGCGCTGCATGGCGTTGCCGCAGCGCCCCGACTTTGCGTCGCTGCTGCGCATCCTCACGGACGCCGACATGGGCGAGCTCGAGCAGCTCACGACGCTCGACTTGTCGTACAACACATTCTTCGAGGACGCGGTGCTGAGCCTCAACGACCTGCTTGACGGGCTCAAGAACCTGAAGACGCTCTCGCTAGAGTCATGCTTCCCGAAGGCGCCTGACCCGGGCGTGGTCGAGGTCGCGGTCGTCAAGGACCTCGTGCGCTCTGCGCTCGTGGGCTGCTGCGATCGCCTGCGGAGCCTCAACTTTGGTTCCAACTGGATGAGCTTCCCGCTGCTCAACTCGCTCTTCTCGGTGGAAAGCGCGCTGGAGGAACTCCACATCGCGCAGATGACGTTCTTCTACTTTGAACAGGCCGACGCCGCGCCCATCTCGTGGAAGTTCAGCTTCCAGCGGCAACAGCGCATCACGCTCTCGGAGACGCGCAACTCGCGGTGCGAGTACCTGCCGTTCTTCGTCGACGCGCTCACCTACTGCCTCAAGATGCGCATGGCGCAGCTGCGCCACCTCGACCTCTGGATCGTGCCGCCGCTCGAGCGCAGAACCGACGACGTCGTGCCCGAGATGCACCTCGACGACCGTGTGACCAGCCTGCTTCAGGCATTCGCCGAGTACGGCGCGCTGCGCACCGCGCGCGTGCGTTACGATCTCTCCCGGGACCCGCAGGGCTACGTCAAGACACGACGCGTGCTCGCACAGCTCTTTCGCGATGGACTCAAGCACTGTGAGACGCTCGACCTCGCGCTGCAAGTGCCGCTCTCGCTCGCCGACCTGCGCGACCTGCTGGCGCGGCTCGACGCGCCGCAGCTGCGCTCGCTCAAGCTCTCGGTGCGGCTGCTGCCGGCCGAGCCCACGGCACCGTCCTGCGAAGACGGCGACGAGGCGCGCGCATTTGGACGCGTGTTCCGCGCGGCCGTCGCGTCGCTCGCGGAGCTCACGCTCGACTTCAAGGTCGAGCTCAAGCAGAGCAAAGCGCTGCTGCCCGACGCGGTCGTGCAAGAAATGGAGACGGCCTGGCGGTCGCTTGGCAGCCACCACGGTGACACCAAGGCGGCCAGCGCGCTGCGCAAAGTGTCGCTTGTCAAGCGCAAGACCAAAAGAGACGGCACGGGCGCCGCACGGAGCGATCTGGCCACGTTCGCGTTCCTCTTCACGTCGCCGTCCTCCTCTTCATCGACCTCTTCGTAGCTAGCCGGTTGTTTTGTCTCGCTATTCCAACACAGATTGATGTGATTTCCGCTTTCTTTTCTTTGCTGCGTTGGTCATTATCCGTGGCATCCTATGTTTCGCGACTAGCTCATGCGCAGGCCTGTCGCGGAGCGCGCCGCGGCAGCCTCGAGGCTGCGCATCTCGCGTAGAAGTGCCTTGGCTTCCTCCTTCTCGGGGCCCTGGAGATCCAGTAGCCGGTTGCAAAACACCGTCGCATCCGCGTACCGGCCCAGCTGCTTGTAGTAGTTGGCGAGAAACAGCACGGCCGCGAGCGCCTGCGGCGTGTCGAGCCGAATCGACGCCGGTGCGATGCTCGCTGCCGGGAGCACCTGCGCGTCGCGGTCGTGGTCTTGGTCGTGGCTTTCTCCAGCTTGGCGCTGCGTTGATGAAGCGATCGATGCCACGTCCCGCAGCCCCAAGTGGAGCTGGTAGTACGCGGCGGCGTCATGCTGTGCGCCGCGCGTCGCGAAGATGCGCCCGAGGTGATACGACGCCGTGCCCTCGCGGTCGTGGTTCCCTACGGCGCGCTCAAAGCACGCGACTGCGTCGTCGAGTTTCGCGAGCTTCTCGTAGCAGCCGCCGAGCGCGCACCACATGCGCGCGTCGTACGGACGGATCGACGCGGCCTTCTTGTAGTAGTAGATGCTGTAGAGATACATGTTGAGGATCTCATACGCCTGGCCGAGCCCGTACCACGCGCGGTAGTCGCGCGGCCCAAGGTTCACGGCGCGGCGGTAGGCCTCGATCGCGGCGCTCGTGTTCTTGAGCTCGACGTACTCGTGGCCGATGAGCGTCCAGGCTGAGAGGAAATTCGGGTCGAGCTTGAGCGCGCGGTGGAAGTACACGATCGCGCGGTCGTGCTTGTTCTTGAGCGAGTAGTAGTTGCCGATGATGCAGCACGTCTCGGGGCGGTACTTTTCGACCTTGAGCGCGCGGTGCGCGAGCCGGCTGAGCTCGGCCTTGTCCTCTTTCACGTACAGCACGTTCGAGTACACGTCCATGGACTCGATGCGGTGCGGATCGGCGATCGCGAGGCGCTCAAACTGCTCCTGCGCGTGGTCAAAGTCGCGCATGTGGTAGCTCGTCATGGCCTGCTGCGCGAGCAGGTACGTGCTGTGCGGGAAGAGTACGCTGAGGTGGTCCAGCACCTGCCGCGCAGCGTCGTTTTGCTGCTGGTCTATCAGCACATGCGCCTGGAAGAAGTGGAACATCCATGGCGACGCGCGCGACAGCGCCGCCTCTTCTTCCTGTTGATACCACACGTTAGTACATATCCCAACCACACCCAATACACCACAGCAGCGCCCGTACATTGGTCGTGAACGGCGAGAGCGCCGCGAGCTCCATCCAGGCAGACCAGTTCCACGGGAAGAGTCGAATCGACTCGATAAGCACGGCGCGCGTCGTGAGCGCGCGCGTGTCCTCGTCTTCCTCGCTCTTACCCTCGTCGCGTCCCCACACGTCTCTCTTGCGGCCCATCGCGTCGTCGTGAAATGCCGGTCCCGACGCCGCTGTGGCCGTCGCGAGGTCGCCCGTGACGGTGGTGTATCCGAGGCGCTTGAGCACGACGGCGAAGAGGTACAGCCCGAAGCCGTCGAGCTGCGCGTCGCCGTGCGCACTCAGCAGCGCCAGGTACAGCTCCTTCAAGTGCGGGTTCACGCCCTCGCGCGTCACCTGGCGGTCCGATGCGGCGCTCGACGGTGCGCCCGCTGTGGCCGTGGCTCCCGCCGGGTTCGCAACCCCGGTCGTCGCCGACCCCGCGGGTGCCGACGCGACGCTCATCTCGAGATCCATTTCTTCCTTGGCCTTCTCGCCGGCCAAGTACAGCGCGTACAGCGACAGGAACCGCGACGCTGCGCCGCCGGGCACCGCCGGCGACGGGCGCAGCAGCTGGTGCGCGCGCAGATACTCGCCGCACTCAAACGAGGCGCGCGCGGCGTCGTACCTGTCGGCGTCGTCCAGCGGGTCGGCGTCGGCGTCCACCTGCGTGCCAGCGGTCGCGGCGCGCGCGCGCTCCTCCTCGGGCACGCCCAGCAGCAGCTCCGACGCGAACTTGGTCGCGTGTCGCAGCCCGCGGCGTCGCAGCGCGCGCACGGCGCCGCGCAGCTGCGCGACGATCGCGTCGATGTCGCCCGCGGAGCCGCCCATGTCGGTTGCGGAGACGGCGGGAAGATACGGAATTATTGACTGTGGTGAAAAAGACCGGAAATGGGTTGGCGAGCAAAATGGCTTGAATCAGTACACATGCGGTACCGAAACCCTGGCACAGCAGCATTCACGTTCACCCGACGTCGCTCGTAGGCTAAACGTCACAGACGATGGGTAATTCGACCATTCGTCCTTGGACTCGAAGCAGCATGTGCGGAGCTTGTTGTTGATCGTTCTGTGGATACACTCAACAATCGCGTTGGCTTGTGGGTTCGTGGCCGTGACTGGCTTCAACTTGACGCCGTAGCTGAGAGCTCTTGGAACTCACGCCCACCCCAGGTCCTTGGTCATATATGCACCGCTGAGGCCGAGGATATTCATTAAACCACCGCCAGTCGACCACTTCTGCGGTTTTGAAGCTCATGCCTTCAAACGCTGGGACTACCGTCACCAATCGCATACCGGTGTCGATGATCGTCAGCTCCCTGTACTTTCCTTGGAACGGGCCTAGCAAATCAATCGCGATCTGTACCCATGGATGGGCTATGACCGTCTTGACGGGGAGTTTGCTGAAGCGTGATCTCCACCCTTGCATTTTGCACAGCTCCTACAAAGCCGAGGTGAGTGGACAACTGTTGAGGATGCTCACTGACACAACTCGAATTGTGATCCCAGGATCTTTGCGCAAGCAGATCACGCTATGCATGAGTGGCCGAGGAGGCGATGTACCAGAGCATGAACACAAGTCTGTATCGGTCGGGCATACAGAAAGACGTCGTCTCCTACTTCAAGGCGTGTGAGAGATGTGCAAAATGCAAGGGTGGAGATCACGCTTCAGCAAACTCCCCGTCAAGACGGTCATAGCCCATCCATGGGTACAGATCGCGATTGATTCGCTGGGCCCGTTCCAAGGAAAGTACAGGGAGCTGACGATCATCGACACCGGTATGCGATTGGTGACGGTAGTCCCAGCGTTTGAAGGCATGAGCTTCAAAACCGCAGAAGTGGTCGACTGGCGGTGGTTTAATGAATATCCTCGGCCTCAGCGGTGCATATATGACCAAGGACCTGGGGTGGGCGTGAGTTCCAAGAGCTCTCAGCTACGGCGTCAAGTTGAAGCCAGTCACGGCCACGAACCCACAAGCCAACGCGATTGTTGAGTGTATCCACAGAACGATCAACAACAAGCTCCGCACATGCTGCTTCGAGTCCAAGGACGAATGGTCGAATACCCATCGTCTGTGACATTCAGCCTACGAGCGACGTCGGGTATTCACCTGCCAAGCGGCGTTCTGACGTGACATGTTCTTTGACATTATCCACAAGACTGACTGGCGTGAACAACACAAGTGCAAGGTCGAGCAAGTCAAGAAGGCCAACGCACGTGAATACGCTCATAGCTGATACGTAACCCCACGCACACATCGCACCACCCGCTCCATCCTGCTCACTTCCATCGGCTCCTACACTCCGTTTCGGATCCAACACGCCGAGTCCACACTTCACAATCAGCCCTGGTGCAAAGCACCCCTAAATCAGACAATTACACCACTCCACTCACGCAAATTTCGACTCAACGCGATTGAGTTGTGCCGCCCGGCGCCCAAAGCCCACAACGGGTCTCCCATCGCACATGCCGTATCCGGGTCCCGGGTACGTACTGTCGGGCGGCCGGGACTCGACACTTTCACTTTCCACACGAAGGGGTGTGCAACAAAGTGTGTGTGTTTGTGAAGAGGAAACACAAGTCCATACGTCGGTACGTCCTGCACGGAAAGGTGTGCATCAAGTCGGGCAAAGAGGGTTATACGGAAGGCGATGGGGAGCCGAGACGTTGTTGAGTTTGTGTCTTTTGTATGGAGGCGAAGTACGGGAAGGAGGGGCGTTGGAGGCGAGTGTGTGAAGGGTGTGTTGGTGTGTATTGGTGTGTTTCTTTTTGTGTGTTGTTTGTGTGTTGTTGTTGTTGCGTGGTTGTGTGTGTTTGTTTGGTTTTGTGTTTTGCGTGTTGTGTGTGGTGTATGTGATTGTGTGTGTGTGGCGTAACCCTCTGTCTG
>JAMFLL010001119.1:0-19894 GCA_027475725.1 Pythium rhizo-oryzae | reverse complement strand
CGCCGACGAGAACGCGTCCACGGCGTGCTCGAGCGTGCGGCTGAACGCGTGGTAGGCCGCGTGGTACCCGGGGCACTGCGCCGCGAGCGCCGCCGACTCAGTCGCCTCCAGCAGCTCGCGGCCGGCCGTCGCGCGCAGCGTCAGGCGGCGCGTGCCGTCGGCGAACTGCTTGGTGGAGAGGTGCTCCGAGGCACCATCGTCTTCCATCGCGAGCGCGCAGTCGACGGCCGCGCGCAGGTACCGCTCGCGCACGTTCGCGTAGTTGGGCACGCCGCGCAATGCCACGATACCACCCGCCTCCAGCGCGGCGAGCACGCGCGAGGGCGTGGCGTCGGCGTCCAGCGACGCATAGTCGAAGGTCGGGACGTCGAAGGCCGGGACGCTGGCGTGGACGCCCAGCGCCGTGATGCCCACAAGCGCTGGCAGAAGCAAAGGCGGCACACGCACCATGTGCGCAGGACTTGAGTCTCGAGAAGGCGGAAGAGGTGGGCGACGCGCTGGCGGATTTGGAAAGTGACCGCAGTGGGCATCTTGACCAACCGAGGGGCCCGCGTCTCGGTGGAGGGCGGGGGGCCTTTGCCACCCACCGCCGAGAGCCAGTGGAGGTCTCACCCACCCGAGTCAGTGAGTATGTCACGTCCCCGTGAGGCTCGCGCCGTCGTGGTCGTCCACTGTGTCCTCCACAGTGGCATGCCACACGCTGCCTGGATTGTGGCGAACTCTGAGTGTGATCCAAGGCGTGATCGTGTGTTGCGGCGCCAGTCAGGGAACGATATCCCACGCTCACCGCAGCCGATTGTTGAACGGGCGGTGGGTGAAAATGGACATCCGGTGATTGTTGAATGGGCATGATCTCCTGTACACCGAACAGATGCAGGACACCAAGAGTGCATGCATATCGTCCACGAACGACGGTCGTCGCGCCACCGCCAGAACGCCGACGATGTCGCTGCCACCCATCCAAGAGAACCAGGTTGGCCACGGGTTTGGTGCTTTCGGTTTTTCTGTTTGGATCAGCTGTGGCTCGTCGAGTCCTCCTACACCTCCACGAGGTCCTTCTCCTTGGCAGCGAGCAGCTTGGCGATCTCGGCGATCGCGTCGTCCGTGAGCTTCTGGATGTCGTCCTGCTGCTTCTTGACGTCGTCCTCCGACATGTGCTCCTTGAACTTCTTGGCGCTGTTCATGGCCTCCTGGCGCACGCGGCGCACGTGCTGGCGGGACTGCTCGGCCTGCTTCTTGGCCGCCTTGATGAGCTCCGCGCGCGTCTCCTTTGACATCCTACCCAACAGAGCAAAACCCACATCAGCATTGCGCAGCTCATCGCGTTCACGGTCGGCAAAGACGCACTTGGGGAACGACACGTGGAGCGCCGTGTTGTCCTCGCGCACCGAGAAGACCGGGTTCATGGCCTCCACCGCCTTCTTGATGTCCTGCAGCAGCTGTAAGCAGAGAGAGATACTTGGTCGTCAGCACGCTTCGTCTCACCAACTCGCGCTCGGTCCGTTGGCGACGGCATAATCACAAAACGCACCGACGGGTCGTAGACGTTGACGCTCACGGCGTGGCTGCTCACGACGGCGACCTGCGCCACCTGCGACAGCGCCACGTGCGCACCGTACGCCTGCACGTGCAGCTCGTCGAACATGCCGGCGTCGGCCTTACCCGGGCGCATCTGCGCGAGCGCGCGCGTGAACTGCAGCACGGCGCCGTGCATGTTCTTGGTGGTCTTGTCGAACAGCGCCTTCACGGCCGCCTCGTCCGTCTCGCCGCCGCCGGCCTGCGGCGGCTGCTTGTCGGCCTTGCCGCCCTTGCCCTTGGCGGCCTTGGCGAAGCCGCGCGCCGTCGGCGGCGTCGCCGTCGTCGGCTGCCACTCGGCGCGCGTCGCGAGCGCGCTCAGCGCGCGGCGGCCCGTCGCGGACGAGCGCGAGCACAGAGACGAGCCGGCGCTGATGCGCGCGGCGCGCGTGGCCAGGGATCGCAGGGCGCCGCTCATGATGAATATCGGAAGATGTGAGCGCCCAGCCGCATATCCACGAGGCAGCCAACCCGGGTTTCATAGACGACGGGTTGGACCCGTTTTACCACTTGGTTCAGTAAACCGGCTGCTGTTGAAACCCGTTTTGTCTTCAGCTTCAACCCGGCCCGTGGGATCCCCTCACTCCACCATGAGCAGCTCCGGCACCTCGGCGACGATGGCGCCGGCCGCCGTGCGCTACGCGTGCCGCTGCGGCCACTGGGCGCCAGTGAGCCGCATGTTCTTCAGCGACCTGTGCCAGAAGCTCGTGTGCCGGCGCGCGAGCTGCAGCGTCGAGGAGTTCGAGTCGTACTACTGCGCGTACCTGCTCGTGAACCTGCCATCCAAGGAGGCGAGCATGTACCAGAACCGCTCGAGCCGCTGCTTCGCGTGCGTGGCGTGCGGCAGCGTGCTCTCCACGGTCTTCCACGACGCGCGCCGCAAGTTCTTCTTCGCGTGCGCGCACTGCCACTGGGACTCGCTCGACGTCGGGCTGCTCGAGGACGACCCGGACACGCTGCTCATGACGGCGGTAGCGCGCGAGCGCGAGACCGACCACGAGGACCTCTTCCACACGCTGCTCTCGCACCACACGACGCTCGCGGCCGCGAACTCTGCGTCGTCGGCGCCCGTGTCGGCTCGAGGCGGTGTTGGCGGCTCCTCCGCCGTCATGGGCCGCCGGCTCTCGGTCGCGGCGGCGGGGCGCTCGAGCTCGATGCAGTCGCTCGCCGGCACCATGAAGGAGCTCCAGCGCGAGCAGCAGATGAAGAAGTTTCGGCTCCAGCGCATGGCCGAGATGGGCACGTGGAAGTACGAGCACGCGCTCGAGCGCGTCCACGAGCGCGCGCAGTGGCTCGAGGCGCAGCAACACGAGCACGAGTGGCCCGAGCTCAAGCAGCAGCTCGCGCGATTCAGCGAGCTCGAGACCCAAGACGACGAAGACCGCGCGCTTGAGGCGATCGCCGCGCAAGGCGACATGGACGCGGTTTCAGCGCTGCCGCAGCGGCTGCTCATGCCGCTGGAGCAGCCGCGCGACGCCAAGCAGCTCTTCCCGCACCGCCCGCTCCTGCGCGTCAAGCGCACGTGGCGCTGCGTCGAGTCGATCAAGCGCGGCTCGGCAGGCATCCTGGTCAAGCCGCAGATCAGCCCGATGAGCGGAGACAGCTCACTGCCCGTGCCGGCGTCGTGGTTCAAGAAGGCCAACCTCGGCGTCCACTTTGTACCAATCTTCACGTTCCAGGTGCTGCCCAAACCCATCGCCGCCTCCATGGCCGACAACAGTCTCCCGCGTTTCGACTGTGTGCTCTTGATTGAGAACCCGCTGGACACACCCGTGCAACTTGTCTGCCAGCCCGGTGAGGGAGATGCTCACCACGCCAAGGTCCAGTCGTCATTTTTCTCGTCTTCGATCTGATCTAGTTCGGAGACTGACCATATCGATGCTACTATTTGTTTAGGTGCTGCTTGAAGACGCAACGCCGATCGTGCTGGGCGCGTACGAAGACCCGACGATCGCCGACGCGTTCGCCGGCGACTCTCGTAGCAGCTCTGCCGATGCCGGCGCCAGCGGGCGCAATCGCCACCTTGTGTCCACTGCGCGTAACCTGGCCAAGTTTCGAGTGCCGGTACGTGAGCAGCGTGTGAGAGGGGGTATGAGGAATAGATTCAGATGCTCATTTGGGGGTATATGTTTGGTATATTCGACAGCTCGAGGTGTCGCCTAATGCGCCGGAACACGAGATCACGTTCCGCCTGCAGGTCGAGATGCTCAAGATCGACGAGGCGCTGCAGGAGCCGATCATGGACAGTTTGTTTTCGCTTGCCGTCGAGTTTTCGTCCCCACTGGTCGCCGTATCAGCGTGAGTATCGCAGGATATACTTATCAGACTTCCACGACGTCGTCATTTGCTCCATGACCCCTTCACTGTCGCTGCGAATTAAAATCTAGTCAGTTTCCTATCTTACGTGCTGCTGCTACGTTGTGTGGCGACTGTTACTTCATGAGTAGGTTCGACCACACCGTCACGCCCGTGCCGACGGCGCCGATGATGACCGCGCCCACAAAGAGCACCACCGAGCCGAGCTTCTTGGGCCCGAGCAGCGGACCGTCCTCGAGCTTGATGATGAATGCGGCTGGCAGGCAAAAGCACACGACGGCCGAGCACGTGCCGCCGATGATGCCAAAGACCACGTTGATGCTAGGGCAGAAGATTGCGAGCAGCAGAGCCATAAACACGAGTCCGCTCGTGACGAGCACGTGGCGCAGGATCGAGTCGCGCGAGTACGCGAAGAACATCATGTCGATCGTGAAGCGGCACGGGAAGATGTTCAGCGGGAACGCGACAGCCACCGTGAACGTGATCGCTGCGCGACTGATCGCAATCCATGTGTCCTGGAGCGGGAAGCTGAGCAAGATGTTGCCTTTAAACTTCGGGTCCACGAGCGTCGGGCCAAACGCAAGGTAGGCGATCACACCGATCACGAGGTACACACCGAGCGAGATCATGGTCGCGCGGTCGACGACCTTGTTCATGCGGCGGATGCATGGCCGCTGGAGCTCCGTATAGATCGAAAAGACGTTCACTTGGCACGTGAACGCAAACATGACGATGGGCACGCTGAGCATAAAGTCGGCGCCCTGCGAAAGCTCAATCGTCCAGCTGATGTCCTTGGGGATGCCATGCTCCTGAGCGTGCATAATCGAGCGCAGGCACACGGCGAACACGAGGAAGATGATCGAAAGGACGCCGAGGATGGACGAGAACTGCAGGCTGCTGATATCCTTGAGCAGCGAGAGTGGGAACATGATGGTCACGCACGCGATCGACATGAGCACCCAGCGCTGGGCGAACACACTGGCGGCTCCGAAGTAGAGCTCACCGAGTGGCGTGATGATGTCGCCCAGCGTCACGAGGTACGCGACGGCGATGCCGAAGCAGAAGATGAGGATGTTGAGCTCCACAAAGACGGCCACTCGCTTGCCAAAGCAGTACATTGCCAAGTCTTCGTACGACTTGAGCCTATATGATCAGTAGCACAATCGCGTTGGTTTCGTTAGGGAGAGCAAGAGGAAATGGCAGCTCACAGAATTACGTACTTGGTGAGGTCGCCGGCTCGGATGAGCAGGCGGATGGTATAGACCGTGAGGAAGGACGCGAGCAGCAGCTGCAAGACCGCGAAGCCAATGCCCGAGACCGCAACAGCATACGGCAGTGAGAGCGCTCCGGCGCCCAGCGTGGCGCCGGCCAGGTTGAAGACCGAGCCACGGATCGAGCCCTTGGACGGGATGATGGACTGGTGGTACGGGAACGCGTCGCCTTCGAGCGTGTCCTCTGTCTCCTCGTCGCTCGACTAGTGACCAACACGATTGTTAGCACGGGGATCACATGTGCAACTCTGGGGGGACAAATGCACACGTGCCTTGGGGCGCTGCTTGCGGTGCATGGGCGAGAGCGACGCGATGAAGTTGCCGAAGCGCTTGACATTCTACAGACCACGACCAAGAAACCGCTAGTGAGACTCCAGTCTCCTCACCTTTCTGCACGAGCAGCTCCAAAAACGAGGACGCACGCGGAATGCGAGCGGCGTGTAGCCGAGGCGCTTGAAGTACTTTTCGCGCAGCTTGGGCGACTTGCTCAGGTCGACGTCGCGCGCGAAGCGGCCGCCGTAGCCCTCGGGGGACGCGTCCGCGGCGCTGGCGGCGGCGGCGTGCGTATGGAGCGGCAGCAGCGGCTCCATGGTCGGCGCGTCGTCGCTCATGTCGGTTCCTGGTTCTGCGTTCTTTGTTCTCGGCGGCGCGCGGAACGGTTCTCGGCGCCAGAACTGTTCCGCTGTTGCACTTCTGCGGCGGCGGGAGAAATGACGCTGGAGAACGGTTCTGTTTTCTACGCACTCACTTCGTCCAACGTTTGCTGTCGTCAGCCGAGCGGATGTTGGATCCATGGAAACCGGTATCCATACCGGTTGAATGGGCGGACTCCCCCGGTAGAGTGTCATGCCATGGTCACTAGCGGGCCTCGCCATATCGAAGAAGGCGGTCCGAGAGCGCGATCATGGACTTCCCGCAGGCGCCGCCGGGGGCCTTTGGCCACGCGCCGCCGCCGCAGCAGCAGCCGCAGCAGCTGAGCACCTCGCAGCAGCTGCCGCGGCCGTCTCCGTTCGCGTCGTCCGGGTGAGTGGGCGCTGCGTGCTCGTGGGTATCTCTCGTCTGACCCCGTGTGTTGTTTCCCTCGTGAGGTAGCCCCGTGGCGATGGTGAACCAGATGCGCCCCGGCGCGCCAGGTCAGTTCCCGGGCGTGGCTGTGCGCGCCAACCCGACGCAGCTCGCGACGCCGCTCGTGCCCACGCGACGGCTCTCGGGCGCGACGGCGCCGCCGCAGGCGCAGTACGCGGCGGCGACAGCGACCCCGCTCGCGAGCGATGGGCTCAGCCGCGACCTGCTCTTCCCGTCGCCGCCGACGTCCACGTCATCTTCCTCGGCACTCTTCGACCAGCTCCAGCGGCCAGCGCCGTCGGCGTACGCGCCGCAGCCCCACGGCGGCGATCGGTACCACTCGATGGACCACATCACGGGGCACTACGGCGCGCCGAACGCGCACGCCGCGCCCGCACCCGGTGCGGCGGCCGACTTGTTCCCACGCGTCGAGCGGTCAGCGGCCAACACATTGGTCGGTGTGTCCCCGACAGCGTCGCCGACAACGCGCGCGTTCAACCAAAACTTTGAGAATCTCTTCGGGCCGGCCGACGTGTCACAGCCTCCACCGCCGGCGCCAGTGCGCTCGACCCAGAGCTTTTCCTACGGGCAGACGGCGGCGCACAGCGACCAGCAGCAGCAGCAAACACAACAGTACCATGCGACGAGAGGCTTCAGCCAGCCGCCGCCGCCAGCCGCGCCATTCCTGGGCTACGGTGACTCGTCTCGAACGCAGTCATCCACCTCCATGTCTTCGACGTCGGGGCCGTCGCCACGCGTGTCGCTTCACCAGCGCACGAGTAGCGGCACGCTGAGCGCGGGCGCATCGTCGCCGCGCATCCATGCGCAAGTGCGAACAGCCGACGAGTTACTCGAGGAGTTTCTTCATGTGTCGGTCGAGGACCAGTATCTGGGCGGTGCCGCCAGTGAAGGCTCGCTTTTCCCAGAGTACAGCAGATCTCTTGTACCGCCGGCCAAGAGACTGACCCTCGCCGATGTGCCCGACACGATCAAGGGCTTGGAGGAGCTGTACCACCAGAAGAGGTGGAAGACGCTTACGAAGAAGTCCCTGTCGATGCTCCAGAACCCGTCGAACGATGCACCGCTGACGCTCGAAATCAAGTCATGGTGGCTCGCGGGACTGATCAAGGACGGCCACTACGACAACGCCACGAGCATCTTGCACCAGATTGGAGACCTCGACGAACCAGCCCTGTCGTCGTCCTCACGTGAATCTTTCGTGTTGATGCGCCTCCGCCTCTTGGAGGCTATGCTGTTCAAGTACAAAGGCAACGCACCCGAACACGAGAAGAAACTGTTCCAGCTGATCGCGCAGATCCGCGACGCAGCCACACAGGGGACGACATCAGAGACGCTCGGCTGCTTGGCGGACACCGCGTGGAAGTGGCTGCGCGTCGCGCAGTTTGCCCTCGTGAACCATCTTGTGGTGCAGAACAAGTTTAGCCTCGCGCTGCGCGTCAGCGCCACCGTTGATGTGGGTTTACGAGTCTGTGCTTGGCGATGGTGTTGTGCGACGGTACTGATCCACGTACTGTTTGTGTGTTTTCTACCAGATTGATCGCCTGGAAGAGTTCGAGCGTGTAATCGTGCTCTCGCGGCTCGGCCGTATGTACCTGCAGATGGGCGACCTCGTGAATGCCGAGCAGCTCTTTCGCCTTGCGCGCAGTCTGGCAGAGAAAGGCGCGCAGGCCCAGCTTCACGACTGTGTTGACCCATCGACAGGCGACCTCTCTTGGCAGCTCCATGGGCGGCTGCTGGTGAACGATGGGCTCCTTTTGTTCGCGCAGAACAAGCTGCAAGAGGCACTGGGCGCGTTCGACGCGGCGCTGAACCTGGAAGTGGCGCGAGCCCGACAAGGTAGCACGGCCTCTGTTAACCCCGACTTCGTGAGTGAGTTGCTTTTGGAGGAAGATCTCGTGTGCGTGGCCGTCAACAACTTCGCGATTTGTGCGCTCTATTGCTGCGACGTCAATAGCGCTGTCGCTGCGCTGGAACGCATGATTCGATCGGACCCTGTGCGCTTTCTCAACGCCATTGTGGTGTTCAACCTGAGCTCATTGTACGACCTCATCTACGACAACGCCACGAGCGCGAGCCGCAAGGAGATGATGAAGAAGCTCGCGGAGCTGTACGACCTCGAGCACATTGACGCGGCAGCCTTCCGCATCTAGGGGACGTATGTAGTGTCAAGAGTTTATTCAAACGGGTTTCGCTTGCATCAACGCAACTACAACTTTGAAACGTCTACCGCACACCACTAGCCGACGCCGCTATAATTGTCTTATCAAACGGTGAATGGCACATCCACATTCCACTGCATACACGAATAGGTTGAGCACATTTGTCAGTCGTCCACTCCAGCCAGCGCGACGGTGGCCGCAAAGCCACAGTCATGTCGGCTTCTTACACTCATTGGACACGCGAAGATAAGATTGGATCCGTGGCAGCGGCAGACACCAGCATCAATCAGCCCAAGATCATCTTGTCCGATCGCTTCAGCCTACCCTCCCCCTTCTGCGACCTCACGACCGTTAGTCACGCTGGTTGTGGTTGCTCACATCGTCGTCGTGGACCTGACCGAGCGAAACCCGCCGTCTTCCGGCCTCCTGAGGAGCTACCGTTCCGTTTGTGTGTATGAGAAGGTCATCATCAACTCCACTTTGTTGTGCGCCGACGGCGCCGCCAAGCTGATCCTGTCTGGTTGACGTGTCGCCTCGTGGCACTATTCGGATCCGCCATGGGCTGGATGGACCGCCTCGAGGCGCTCATGCGGCCATGGGACGCTGTGCAAGTTGAATTACAGGGACGCTACTCGCTTTCGCGCCTGCGTGAGGTTCTCACACATGTCAAGCGCTCGAACCCGATCGTCAACTGGCTCGTGGTGCTTGCCACGCCCTTCCCGCCGCTCATGTTGCTCGTGCTCACAGATGCGCTCCCCCAGAACCCGCCAAATCTCGGGCTGTGGCGCCAGACAGCATGGGTCGTGCTCCGCCTCTTCTTCCTCTGCTGGTTCGCCGCCTTCGTCTTCGCGCAGCAAGTCCACGAGAGCTCCCCGTCGCTGCCACTCTCGACTACCCGGCTCTGGTTTCTGTCGGGCGCGGTCGGTGTTGCCGCAGTGCTGCCGTTCTGCGTGATCGGCACGTTTTACTTCCCGGTGCCGCTCGGCGTCGAAGCTGCGCTCCTCCCGTGGCTCGTGACATTCGGTGGTTGCCTCTGGTTCTTCTGGCATGCGCAGCTCCGCACAGACACAGTGGCGCGCGCGAACCTCCAGCGCTACAAGCGCATGCTAGTGTGCCAGACCTCTATCATCACAACCTACGTCGCGTACAGCATCGCGTTTCAGGCGGCCGGCGCTGAGTACCAGACGTACGTGTCGTTTCTACTGCCCGTGCTCAAGCTCGTTTTTAAGAACTTTGCGCATCGCGGCGTCTTCCACATGGAAGACCTCGCACCGTCCATGATCGTGTTCAATATCGACGTCTTCCACGCCGTGTTCGTGTCCACCACAATGGAGGAGTCTGTGACGCGATCGACGATCATCGTTATCATGGTGGTTGACGTCGTGCAGTCGCTTGTTGCGTACGGTGAAGTGAAGCGTATCGCGGGGCGCGTCACAGCGCTCGCCGAGAAATGCCAGCAAGTCACCAAGACCCAAAATCACAGCAGCAGCGCGACGGCCACTACTGACCGCTCGAAATCGTCGCGCGCGAGACTCCAGGAGCGTGTCAAATCGCTGTTGAAGCTCGATTTCGGTGTCGTGGCATATGCATTGCACATCGTAGAGAGCAATCCACGCATCCGTGACCACCCAGAGATCGTGTTGCCCCGTCACCTTCGAGCGCGTGTAGGAAAAGGACCAACCCACGCTGCTCTCCTGGCGGCAGGAGCTCGAGTAGGCGCAGCACATGATGCTAGGATCTGGCCGGCGGAGACCCTGCACGGCGACCCCACACCGCTGTCCACGGGTCTTCTCAAGCCTCTGGCGGCTCCGCTCACTGAGGTTGAACGCATGCAGCTCCAGTGCGTTACTAGCGTGCTCAAGATGCTGCACATGATCGAGTTCTACGTGTTGATCGAGTATGTCGAAGTCGTTGTCGCCGTCATTTACAGTACGCGCGTGATGGTCTGGCATGTGCCAATTGCGATGGACGTGGCTAACGGGTCCTCTTTGTTTTGTGTATGTAGCATTGTACGTCCGTGCCATCAGTGGCATGCCGAACCGTATCTACTTTCCGCAGTTCCGAAACCGCACGGACCAAGACTTTGACGCGTCAGTCGAGTATCTCGCGGCCTACGCCGGGCTCGAACTGGTCTCGTTCGTGCTCTTTTGTCTTGTGGTGAATCGGCAGCTACAGCGCATGTCGTCCTTCCAGCAACTGGCGTTCGTGCTGCAGCGGCACTGGCGACTGAGCCAAGTCGCGCTCGCGTGGTGGGTCTGGGTCGTGCTGAACCTGTCATTTGAGCATTTTGGGATGGACTATACGTTCCGCTTCGAGTGGCTCGGCACGCCAACGCCCCCTCCCATGAACTGAAGGCAGAGCAGGGGAACACATGCCAGCAAGCGGCCAAGGCCTGTACCAATAAATGTGTTCGGTCAGGCGATAGTTGCCACGACGCCATCAAAGACGTTTGCTGCTCCGCGGGGTGGGACTGGATGCAAGGTACTGCTATTTACTTGACTCACGGCACAATAGACAATCGCTCATACTCAAGATGAACACATACACGTGCATCGCTGTCAGAACGCTCAGGGCGGCGACCGAGTTGGTTAGTCCCGCCGCCGCGCCGCACCGCGAGGACTTTTTGGGGCTTCGGCTCGCATTTATATCCCCCCATGACGGCGGCGTCGCTCCCGTCGGGCACAACGTCGATCACGAGCGACTGCTCGTCGTGGATGTTGGTCACTCTGAGTGTGAGCTCGAGCGCCTTGGCGTAAGTCCAGTAGGTCCAAACACTGATTCTCCACGTCCGAAGCGCACGCATAAAGGCCACTATCTCATTTTCAGACATATCACTCGCCGCGTTTACTAACGCCAGTACCTAAAACTTTCCATCAGTAAAGATGTGGATCGCGTAAGAAAACGCGGCAAAGCCGGCACACCCCAAGCACTGAGCCTACAACACCACGCAGTCGAGTGAGCACTAATGTATCACCGGCGCGCGCCCTCTGACAGCACAAAATGCTCACCTGCCAGCCCTGGCCGGCTGCGAGCGCCGCGCCCGTCGCGCAACCGACGACCAGCTCGTTGCCGACGTCGTGGACGCCGCGCGCCTTCTCCGATGCGCACTCGAGCCCCGAAAACATTGCTACGGTTGATCCACACGGATCATGTCATAATACAAGAACACCAAGGGAAATTCTTGCCGTCCGTACCCGAAATAACGAGGAAGTTGTTGCCCCAGTACCTGCACTTGCCCTTGGTCACACGCCACGACCCGGCCATCTACACATACGCCCACGCGAAATGAGTCCCAACGCCGCGATCACTCGCATCCACCAGATCCTTGACGCACCGACTCGCGCCACGGCACCTTCGGCAGCTCGCGCTGCCCGGGCACGGGGATCGGCGGCGTGATGCCCTCGTAGCTGCCCAGCACGAGACCAAACAAATTGCCCATCGCATAACCTAGATCACGCACATACAGGCGAGCGTGTAACGTAAGAACCACAATCACATTGGCGAGCGCAGCATAAGTATTGGGCCGCTACGACGAACCCATGGTCGCAGAGAGGAAAAATTTGCCGGCGCAAGACTCGAGCAACGGATTGGGCTGGACAAACTGGAGGAACGCTGGCGGGTAGACCGGCAGGAACGGGTAGAACGAGCCTTCGCGGTGGAGGTTGAGAAAGCTCCGCGGGTACATAAATAGGTTCGGCGGTGTCTCGGCGTCGAGGTCGCTGACGCGCATGCCCAGCGCCGCATTGGCGTCTTCTTGCGGCGGCGGCGACGCCATGTTGTCCGAAGTGGGCGGTGGTGATCTCTTGGCCTGGAAATTTGTTCCCCCTATAGAGTGTGTACCACGTCATGAAGACAAGTAAATGGTGTGGTAAGCGTACATTTGGAGCCACAGAACTAGTCTTATTTAACTGGCAGTTGAGAAGTTATTAACCCACAATAGAATTCATGAGTCAGTCAGTTAACAGCGGTTCTTCGTATCAACCAGAGGTGATTTTGGGGTGGTTCAAAATGAATAAACTCCGGAACTGCATGAATCGAGCCCAAACTTGGTCAGCATTGGCATGTGCATTTCATGACCTCGCCCGCAAAGATTCGCTCCGGAATTCGCATTGGCTTGCGAGATATTCGCGCCGCCATGGTGCTCTCCCAGCCCATATTGCATTCCTGGGGCTGGAATGGCCCCAACTCCGAAAGAGCGTGGCTCGTCTGATGAGGATGGGCTGCCAGAGAATGATTACGGTATTTTCGAACCTGTAGTTGGTGAGGACTCAACACTGACGAGGCAGAGGGAGCGTTGGTGAATGCTTGCCACAAGGCAACTCCATCCGCCAACATTGGCCGAGTTCTCACTCTATCTGTGAGTGCACGCCAAGCCCTGTCTCGGAATCAACGCATACGAGGGTTTCTCGCTGAATGCCGAGAGGTGACTTTGTTGGCGGCTGTGACGGCGATGCGCTCACAGAGGAGGAAGACGGGGACGGCGACACCATGCCATGCGTGTCTGCTTCTCGAGGAGCTCCTATCGCGCTACTAGTAGCATCGGCGCACAGAGCATCTTGGCCTTGTTCACGCACACCAGGCAAAAACCCAGCGACTTGATCTCGAGCTCGTACCCCTGGCGTCGACCGCGAGCTGCTTCACGACATTGCACGCCGCGCACACCTTGAGCTTGCAGATTACGCACACGCCGTGCGACTGCTGCGAAGACGTGAGTTTGCGCAGCGGCCCAGCCGAGCTCGAGAACAGAAGAAGAACGCTCCTGGGTCGTCCGCAACTCGCCCATGATGCTCTTCGCCGCGGCCACGCAGCGCGCGCTCGACGACAAGCGCGTCTGTTAGCGTTCCCTGCGGCAGGATAGAGTTCCCTGCGGCTGAATCGGGAGAGGTTGACCGGTGGCGTTTATGCCGGCCAACAGAGCTCTCCGACTGCCCCATATTGTCTGGGACCTACTGTGAAAATCGGTCACCACGCTACTCACAATGCATTGTGTTGGGTGTGTTCCAATGTTGTGGTACCTGTACCAGGAATGTAGGTACTCGCCAGTTTGGCAGACATGGCATCATGATGATGATGCTGATCATCCCATCCGCATTCTAGGTACAGGCAACCGGACAGACAGGGCACATTCGTGCTTATGGCTCAGGGGGCCCGATGCAGCCGAACCCCGCCGGAGAACTCGCGCCGCATGCACAGTTTTTGGTTTCCCCGCGCGCGAGTTGCAGCATCGTGCTCAGCGAACGCGACTCTATAGGCGAGTGAATTTTCAGCCTCTAATGCGCATTTCCGGAGTTTTCATCTGTCCGATTACCCCATAAAATGGCTGTTTCACCTCTGGTTCTTACGAAGATTCACTGTTAACCCTTTTGCTACCAACGGCGAGCAAAACCAAGCATATTGCTTGGTTTAACAAAACACGGTAGGTAGCTGAACAATACATATCGCTCTATTGTGCACGTATTATCTATGGGAGGTACATCTGGTCAATACCACATGTTTGCACGACCTATAGAAACATATATTGGCACTTGGAAACTAATATATAACCTCTCATCAGCTTATAGAGGCAATACATCGCTTCATTTGACTCGAATACCCTCTAATACGCTATATATTGACCTTTGAGAAATGATAAGGGTATCATAATATCTGGAAGGTCATTTGTCTATTTTATGTGCACCCTAGAACCTCCATCAGCTTATATGTCCCTCCATCATACAATTATTCGATTTGGCGTCGCTTATCAGCCAATGGGATCCACTGGAGCAAAACCAAGCAATATGCATGGTTTTACAATTCACCCCTGCAAATCGATAATGCACCCTTCAAATCCGTTGGAGCAAAACCAAGCAATATGCTTGGTTTTACAACAACCCGAGCCATAACATTAGGAATTTCTTACATTAGGAAATGGCTCGGCAGCAAAAGGGTTAACTGTAAACGTACATTTGGGTGTGCATATTTTCACCCAATGAAATGACGCATTCGTTCTAGAATGCACTGGACTCACAGCTAGCCAATCGTTTACTGTGTCGACCTACGAAACAAACGACCGTGAGCGACGTGAATCCACGTCACTGGGAGAACAGAAACGGAGAATGCGGCCAACCGTGCGAACCATTTTCATGTGACGAAGAATGGCTTCGCGGCGACTACAGTACCCTACTAAACACTACAACCCTAGTAACAACCTTTGCCTTGCATCACCCGTCCAGGGTCGACAACAACTGATGTTGCAATCGGCTAAGAAGACCCATTTTGGGCCAGCACGCAAAGGCACGTGAAAAAGAGGCATTCGGGCCAGCACGTAAAGGCGCTTCGCAAGCGGCGAGTACCTAAAGCCGGAGCTGATAGAGGGGAAAAAGAAAGGAGTTGGAGTTGCGTAAGTCGAACCTTGACGGCAAGCTCCAGTTACAGAATACGACGGAAAACAACCGGCGACACCAAACAACGCCGGTGTGAGAAAGCCGGGGATGCAAATCCCCGCGCGAGAGAAAAATATTCTAGCCAATCAAAACAAAGATATTTGCAGAGTGGCGGGACCACACACACCCGCCCCACACGCAAAATCCCGCGCTTTCGTGTTCGCGCGCGTCGAGCGAGACTCGCGCGCTTTCCTCTCGCGCGCTTTCCTTTCGCGCCCGTTGAACGAGCCCGTCAAGCGAGACGGAGCTCGGCGGTGCGCCTACGCGGGTGGGCTGGCTTTTGCTCCCCTCCGCCCACCCACCCGCGCGCCCCAACCCGCCGCATTTCCACCAGCCATTCCGCGCTCCCGCCACGCACTCACGGGCGCCACTCGTTCCTGCTCACTATGCCGTGCCCCCGCGCCGTGCGCTGCGGCCCCAGTCTCCAGTTTGCAACATGCCGCCCCGCCAGCACCGCCGCTGGTACTCGATCGCGTACAAGCGCGAGGCCATCGAGCTTGCCGAGATTTTCTCCGAGGAGATAGTCTCGGCGAGACTTGGCATCTCCCGTTGGACGCTTCGGGGCTGGATCGCGAACGCGACCACCATCATGGCCCACCAAGGATCGGCACGGCGTCCGACAGTTGGCGGCCAAGGCCGCCACGAGAAAATCCCGTTCAGCCAGGACCTCGTAACGCACATGAAGGATGTGCGTCGTGAGGAGCGTGTACGTGTCCCCGGATCTCTATTTCGTGTGAACGTGTCTAACTTGCTCTGATCATTGTTTTAGGTTCTATCTACTCGCGGTTTAATCGAATACATCCGAGCGACACAGGCCGTGTGGTTTGCGCTTTACGTCGCATCTAAACCCAGCCATGAGCATGCGTTTAACGCTTTGATGCGACTAATCCAGCGCTTCGTAAAGCGGTACGTGTGGTTAGATCCATATTGGCGACTTTACGGTAAACATTGTTGACCTGTAAAACGTAGCCACGGGTTCTCCTGTCGCGTTCCGGCCTACACCAAGAAGCCGTCGGAGGATCTGCTCTTTGCCCAGATCCGTTTCTCTCTCTCATTTTGGCCAATGTCCAGTTTGTATGATCCATCATGCATTCTAAATGTTGATGAAACAGCAATCTACTTTGACACGCCACCAGGGCGGGTTTGGGCTGAGAGAGGCGGGTCTTCCCGTATACGGTACACTCAGAAGCACTCCATGCGCATGACGGCAGTCCTAACGATCCGTGCAGACGGCACCAAGCTACCTATTCTGTTTATTATTAGTGGCCAGCCAGGTGGAACCATCGAGGCGAACGAGCTCCCGTTCTACCCGGATGGCCACTGGTACGCCGTCCAAGAAAATGCTTGGATGGACGAGACCGTGTGGCGCCACTACGTCCTCAACTGTCTGCGCTACGAAATCAAGTCCCCAAGTGTGCTTCTCCTCGACAACTTCGACGCCCACGTAAGTGCCGAGGGTGAGCGTCTTGTCGCCGAGGAGGCGTGCTGTGCGGTCGCGCCGCTCCCAGCCAACGCGACATCAGTGTGTCAGCCTCTCGACGTCGGGGTCATGGGGCCATTCAAGGCCAAGATGCGTTCGTTGTGGCTCGAAGAGCTCACGACCCCGACGTCGATGCCCGAGAAGCGCAACCGCCTTATCCAGCGCGCGATCACGGCATGGGACCAGATTGACGCCACAACCATCGCCTCCAGCTTCAACAAGGCAATCCCGAGGACGTTCGACATTGAGGTGTAACGCAGTGTCCCTTTTCTGTTCATTTTGACATGGCTTTACACACCGACATTGAATTTTAGCCAATCATCTACTCCCAAATCCTCCGGCGTTAAATTTTGTCGCCATTTCGCCTGGCCGTGCTCCCATACAAACCGTGGTGTACCCATGGCGTTCGAATCCGTCGTATTCTGTACTTCGGTTTGGAAGTTCACAACCATCGCCCTAACAACGCCAAGATTAAGCAGCACTGCATCCACTGCTGTTCACTGGCAGAGAGTAAATCTGGTGCCAGCTGCGCCATGGCGACTCCTTCATGATTGGGTAGGTCTGCGAGGTATCCGAACTCGAGGATGCAGACCAAATTCTCACCCACACATGGACCGCTTCATTCTCACCACACGTCACCTAGACGTCCGTCAAACAGCTGCAGCGCGTCTCGGTAAGCTACAAGAAAACCGACCAAGAGCAGTCATTAGTGACTGACGTAAACACCCCCACAACGTTCACCCAGTAGTGCTGTCTGGAATCAAGACGCCAACAATGGAGACTCCACAGTTCTCCTCGTCACCCTCACCAGACAGAGACATGGTGCTCGTAGCGAACGCGCCAGCGAGAATGTGGTCGTGAACGACGAATCACAGACTCGAGTGCTTAGCGCTAACGGCGAAGGACCAAAACGCCTCCTCCATCAAGTAAACTTCAAAAGGGGCATTTTCGAGTGTGGTGGGGCCGCACACCACAACGTTGGGTTAGGATAGTTCGTTTCGTGAGTCCACCACACCTATTCACATTAATTAATGTGCCAAAACTGAGCTGGCTTGTGTGCCAGGCTGGCAACTGCACCCACTTTGTAATCCTTTAAAAAACATTCCCGGAGCGCTGCACATCGCCAAGATACATGCAAACTAGATACCGTTACCATCGCAACTGTCTGCTGCTCCTCAGCCATAGATGCGCCTGGCGAAGGGCGATCCAACGCCGCTCCATGTTTACGGCGTGAGCGCGTGCGCACCCGGGCTTCGGCAACCACAGCCAACCAGGCTGGCAGATGAGCGTTCTTCCGCTGCTCCTTTCTGTACATGCATCTATCAGGAGGCTGTACACCTCTCGTGTGACCTGAGAGGGGGATGGCATGGTTGGATTCTATGGCTTAGCACATGACACGTTCATTTGCACACGTTGACTCGATTCATCCCATGCATGTACAGGTGCGGCGGTGTACGCCGCACCTTCACGTCGAGGAAGAACATGAACCGGCACTGCAAATAGGTGCACGGAATATATTGTCCTCTGTTATGTCGTCGAAGTAGTACACCGACCTCGTCCCGTTCACACGTCAAAGTTCGGCACTTGGGCGCCTGTCATTCCACGACGTTGCTCGTACATGCCACCTTGTCGCGCCTCGGCAGTCAGTGTACACTGCGCCAACCAAACGATGTGTCTTCTCGCAGGCGCAATACCTCGCAACCCCCAGTGACGCAAAGCCAAATGCCGGCGTGTGTGCCCAATAATGTGTTTGCCTGTGATCCTGGAACAAAAGCGAGACCTACGTGTTGAGTGTGAAGCTTCGACTTCATACTTGAATGAAAGAAGAAGCAAATGAAGCCATCTCGCAAGAAGAAGTTCGGTGCTGTTGGGTCTCTCCAGCCAATCCCCCCCCCCCCCTCCCCGATGCAGGTCAAAGACGCGATGTCGGAGAACGTCAAGTGGCCCAAACGCCCTCGGCAAGTCGATCAATGTGGAGGACTCAACTGAGCTCAAGTACAAGTTCCGCACGGTGCTCGTTGGAGGTGATGGAGCTCATGATGCGGATGATGCATAAGCTTCTCCCTCAGCAAATGTTCCCGCGCTCTCAAACTCAGTGAGCTCACCATCTCTCTCGGCGTAGGGTCAACAGTGTAACCTTCAAGGCATCGACCGTGTACAACAACCTCCATCCGCTTATCGGTTTTTCGAATGACGCATAGATATCCTCGAAGACGCCTCACTCGAGTCTCATCTCGTCTTGCTTCGCAAGCTCGATGTTCGTTCTTCACGACTGCGTCGCTGAACTGCAATCTCTCGACACTATTGCCGCTTTTGCTGACGGCAAACCTGCGTACTGTGGCGGGCAAGGCGATACAGGAGTACAGCCCGACAAAGCAAGCGACTTGGACGCAGTGCTCTTTCACCCGCGTTCATCCTGTGCGTTCTCATGCAAGGACGCGATTCCTTCAACAAGTCATATTTGATACCATCTCGCGACGTGGTCGGCACTGGTTGCTCAAGGTGATGAAGCACAAGACATCCAACACCTACGGTCCGGCCGTGACTGCGCCCCCACCACGGTACCATGATGACTTCAAGAACTACCTTATGATCGCGAACGACCTCCGAGCAAGTTCTTCTGTAGCAGAATATAGACCCGGGAGATTTTATGATAGCCTATGTAGCGCTCCTCCCATTCCTTCAAGCGTGTTGAAGGTGTTCACATGGATCGGTTTCGGAATCAACACACAAAAACAACTTGAAGCGAAACCCTAACCCCTCATATTGTGCGCTCCCTGTTGATCGGTAAGGATGGTCAGCCTAAGGCGTACATCCTCAACCCTTCCAGGAGAAGCTTGACTGCGATGAGCACGTGAGCTAAACGTCAACTTCCCTCCCCACAACAGCGAGACCGTCACGCGAGATCCTGACATTTATATACACCTCGTAACCGAAGCAAGCGACAACACTCTTACTAGTTCAGCGTTCTACCGCCGCGACTTCGCTTTCGTCGCTTGTCTTGGACTGGATCACAACTCTCTTGCACGCATGGTCCAGCTGGGAAAGCATGCTGCAGCTGCTCCTACAGAAGTCGCGAGTTTGGATCTCGAAAAACGATCCGTTTCGTCCTTCAAAACGTTGATATGCCCATCAGCACGGGCTGCACACAGGGCGACCAGATGTAGCTCGGCAGTAAGATCGTTAACTCTGGCCTTCAGTCTCGCCCTCGCTTTGACCTCGCTCTCTAGCTCGCACTTTACAGCAGCCACGTTGTCGATGAGGCCGCGGTTCGCCTCACTCAGAACATCACGCTCCTTCTCCACACCCTCGAGCTGTTGTCGTAGATGTTCACAGTCACGCTCGACGAACCACGCGCCCATCGAGCTGGTCACTGGACTGCTGCGTCCATCGTCGTTGCACGACGCCTTCGTATCTTCCCGCCGCTCTCGAGTGTGGTGAAGAGGCCGCCAGGGTTTTTTACCAACGGGAAAGGGGTCAGCTGCTCGGGTGATGGGCAGTGGATGTCGCACTAGTGCGGAAATCCGGTGAGGTTGCGGGAAGGTGACTGCAAGCTCCTTCGAGCAGATCACCCCGACCGATCGC
>JAMFLL010001118.1:0-19898 GCA_027475725.1 Pythium rhizo-oryzae | reverse complement strand
GATGCGGTCCCCAACTGGAGGAGTCCCATTGGGGATCCTCTTCTAATCAGGGACGGATCCCCTCTAAAACCGGCCCCCTCGTCCTTCGCAGCCGTGGCGCTGCACGCCACGCGGCGATACCGCGCGGCGCCGGGGAAAGCTTCCTACTTCACGGGTCGTGGTGGGGGGTCGGAGTCGGCGGCGGAGGGGACTACACTGTAGCCCCGCGTCCTTGAACGCGGAGAGGCTCAAAGAGCGCTGCTTCCTGGGCTTGGCCTGGATCACGGTAGTATCTGTTCTGTTCGGGTCGTGCGCGCAGTGTTCTTCGTGCTTCTCTTCCACACCCTCGGGCGCCCGCTTCTTCCTTCCCCCATTCTTGACACGCTTCAGATCACCAAATTGACTAAGGGGGCACACGAGGTGCCCCCGAGCGCGTTCCCAGAACGCGGCGCCGCAGCGCGGCGACATGCTTCGCATGCGCCCCCCCCCCCCCCCCCCCCGGAGGGCGTCACCCCACCAGGAACCGAAGAGGGGTTCGCCTTCTGTCTGAGAAACAGATGAAATGTCACTATTCTGGTGGTCAGCGTCAACATCGCAGAGGAGCTCCTCGAGCCACTCGCTCGATGCTTCGAGATCAACGTCAAAAATGTCATCCATGTAGCCAACGCCATGCCCCTCGAGGTGCACGTCCGGTGCTGACGCCTCTATGGCCACACCGGCCGTCAGCAAAGACGCATCGGGTGTTGTCATGGTCTCCTCGGCTGTGACCAGAGTTGCTCCGGGCATCTCCACGGTCTCCTCGACCGTCACAACGGTCTCCTCGGCCGTTGTCTCGGTCTCATCCGCTACAGACGAGGGCATCTCGGAGTCCGGCTGCTCGCGTGCGGCTGCACGCACGAGTCGATGGCGCAGAGCGTCCTGCGCCCGCCGTCCGGCTTGCTGCTGCTGATCGAGCTCGGCACGCTCAGACGCCGTCAGGCACTTTCTTTTACTGGCTTGAAGTCGCGCCAAATGAGTTGCGCTGCCCTTTATGAGAGCGAAGCACACCTCACAGAGCTTGAACGGTGGCGCCGGGATGCCCCTGCATCCATTTTGCTGATGGCGTCTGAGGTGCTGGCCGCGACGGAAATCGTGCAAACACTCGTCGCACACGGTTGTTGGTGGCATTGAGAGACTAATAGAGTGGGAAAGGATACGTGTTAGGCCGCAGAATGGAATGCATGCACGAAATATTGCACGCTAGTACCTTTCGCACGTGCGATGGTGATCGTCGCACGGGTGCAGGCGAGGACTTCGGCGCAACTTCGATTGTGAGCGCTGGTTTCTTACGGTCACATTCACTTGCAAGTCATGCTGTTCTTTTTAGCCCAGAAGACCAGAAGACCAGGCGGTCCCCCCAAAATCCAGCGTACGCGAGGCACAGGGCGGGGCAGGGTTAATTGACTCGACGCGAAAGGGGGAGGCAGCGCTCTAGCTAGTAAAATATCCACATGCAGTCACAAGATAGATTGTGTGTGTTGCCTAGCGACGGTAATTGTGGCCACCAAATATGGGAATATGAATCTTCCTTCCCAAAAAAGGACCTTATATAGGCCTACCACTATTATGATGTCTGTAACCTCAATGCAATGGCTCTGTCCTTTTGCATGTTGTCCAGCCAGTCGTTCGCCATCGGTCCTGTTGGGGGTAAGAAGATGGACGAAGTACGATCACAGTTGGCCTCTGCTACAACATGCCTAGCACCGAGAGAGCCGTCCCCCGTTCAGCAGCGCCTTCTTCTCAATCTCGGTGGACTCGTCCTCGGTGGTTTTACCCGTCGGGGTCGCCTCGACAATGTTGCGCAGCGCGTACATGAACGACGACGGGAGGTACTTGTACGTGTGCTTGTCGCAGGCTATCTTGGCGTTAAAGTTCTCGGTGGTCGTGACCATGTGCATCACGCGGATGTCAACATGCAGTCTTCACGCCTTCGTTCCTGCGCGCAATTGTCTCCAATCAATGGCGTACAATAGATTGTGTACTACAGTTGCGCTCACCGTACATTTGCATGCCCAAGGACGCAGAATGCGATCCGCATTTTGTAGCGGCGCTTGGGCACCTCGGGCGCCACGGGCGCCTCCGTGAGCTCGCCGCGGTCGCGCGAGCTTGCGCTACGCCGCATACGAGCCCGGTTGTGATTTCTGCAAGGTTTTGTACGTAGATGTGCTGTTATACGTTAGGTTTCCCTCCCATAAGTGCAATTTCCACAGCCGCATGCCCTCTGTCGCATGCATGCATCTCGTGTGATTGTCTTATTCTCAGTTGTACTGAGTATGTGAGGTGATTTGTCTCATATTTGTGCGCACACAGAAACAGTTCAGAAAAAACGTTGCGGTTGCCTTCCGCTGTACTATTTTGTGGGTACCCAGTGCTTTTGAGGGGATGGACTTGAGCGGGCCGTGTGCTCGCGGCGGGCGGAGCACGCGAAATAAAACGTGAAGCGGTAGTGAGGGTGACGACCGAAGGGGTATTGAGTCTATATTGTGTGTCGGAGAATCTTGCGCCGTTGTTTCACCGGGCAGCATTTCCAGCATATGGCGATTGATCTTGAATACGATATCATTCTTGACCGCGAGGATGGTCCGATTAATAGAAAGCGTTATGTCGCAGCAATTAGTAGCAAACGTGGTGTTGATGATATGGTGGATACTCTCAGCATGTGTTCTCTCCGGTAAAATGCACATGGCATCTGGCAGCCGGACTTACGAGTGATGAAGAGCGTTCAAGCGCACAAGTGTAGCCATTTGCATGAGCACTCGTGATGCTCTTGGAATGACAAGAAGGGCTTGTTCGAAATCACCGCCGAATACATTGCGTGCCCACCAAAGGGGACGTTCAGGTAGCCTTCGTTGACCGTCCGCATGATGTCTCTGTAGGGACGGTCCACTGCTTCAATGCAATAGTGATGGATCATCCGAACGTCGTCCCAGATTATGATTGCTAATGTGCGTATAAACTCAGACATCCTTGATTTCACCGGTAGCCCACAGGTGGAGTTGTGAGACAGACCTGATATAGAAATCTTGAAGACCGAGTGCACCATTCCTCCACGCAGCAAAATAGCTGAAATTCCAGATGAAGACACCACAACTGCTTGACGACCTTGGGAGATGACGTTGTTGATGATACTGTTATAGAATTTGCTCATTCATTGTTGAGAGCGCTTGATGCCAGCCGATGGCGTCCACGGCGTGGCTGTGGGTGAGACACATTTGGCTGGCACACCGGTGCCAATCCCATCGATCATGACGACCTTCCAAATCTTGGGAAGCTGAGTTTTGTTGATCCTGGACCGAGCGTGAAAACGGGTGGTGGCGTCTGAGCTGAGCTGCTCGGGCGGGGATCGGTACTGATGGTGGAACAGGGGCACATCTTGAATCTGCTGGAGCCACTGGTGCTGCTGCTGCCAGTGCTGCTGCCGCCACTGCTGGTGCCGCTGCGGCCATTGGTACTGCTGCGGCCACTGATGCTGCGGCCCGAGACTGGTGTTCTTGGAAGGGTGGAAACAATGAAGGCTGGAGCCGGGACTGATCGAGGCGCGTCCACTGCGACAATAGGATTGGCTGGACTTGATTTTGCTCCAAGGTCGCTTGGTTCTGAACGCGTTCATCCGTCTGTGTGCCGCCTTGTGCCGCATCTTGTGATTCTTGTTGCTGTAGACGTCTGTGAGAGCGGTTGTAAATCCTTCGCGGTTTTCCGATCGCGTCAAGATCGTTGCGATTCTGTGCGGTCAGGAGATGCGCGCAGATCTTGAACTTCGCAAAATATCGGCACTCGCATGTACCTTTACCGTAGTCGACCACCCAACCGACCTCCGGCATTCCCCTGTTGTGCGCACGCCACAACGACCACGAGACCGCTTGTTTGTAGAGCTTGGCTGCCTTCTTCTTCTCGGCATCGGCTTTCACACCGGCGTCCTCGCTTTTAAAACTTTTTTGGAGACTTTAATACCCTTGCCAAACGACGTCAAGAAGGCTTCAGTGTCTGACGAGTCGGAAACGGCGCGACTTGGCGTGTATTTCACCAACAGCCGGGCTTCACCTGCAACTTGTTGCAGCGTCCGGATGCGACCGTTCTCTTCGCTGCAGCGACAACGTCGGATGTTGCTTTCGGCGCGTGGTCGGACGAGACCGGGGCAAAGGGCTTGTGACTTTCCACGAGATCACATAGTTTCTTGAGCAGGCGAGTCATGTGGTTCCGGCGGCGCCGCACATACTTCTTGATCGAGGAGTCGTACACGTCACACGGATTGTTCGTGGACCCGTAGCCGGCCGATGTGTGAAAGACTTGCCATCTCCAGAACGGCTCCAAAAGCCACTGCTGCGCAAAGTAGTCCGCAAACGACCCCAGCTGAGGGTGTTAATTCCACCGACGAATGATTTCGTTCCATTCCTCACGCACTCTTCCAACGACACTGAGAAATGCATGTCGAGAATGTCAGTCATGCTCAGCACGCGGAGCGGTGTCTGGAAGTGCGTTGTGTGCTTGTGGACGTTGTACAGCAAGTGGAAAAAGCACATCAACGGCAATCTCTCGAGATTGCCGACACTGCCTTGAAACCTAGCAACTGGGCCTTCTCTTATCACAGCCGCCACTTGAAGTTGCACGCTGCGACGCTCCCAGACGAATTCGGTGAAAGCGCGAAAGCAGGCCGCACAATCACGCTGGGTACGTTGGCTCACGACAAACAGAGCAGCGAGCTGGTATCCTCTCGAGCTGTGTGTAATGCCGCACGTGATGACGGGGTAGGACACGTCACTGAGCTTGAATGTCGCGTCCGCGTGGAAAATCGTACCTCGTACCGTCGGCAAAGCGAAGGGTGTTGTCGATCAGCTGGGGCGAGGTCACCATAAGCATGAACGGGTCGTCGTCGGTTCCCATGGCAACGTACGGGAGCCCGTTGGCGTCGCGTCTCGAGGGGTACACAACCGCCTTATCGGGCTCATGCTCCGAGCCAGCCCGATACACTCGCTCGCCCACAAAACAGGTGATCCGTTGGACCGTGTTGCGGAGACCGCATTGCTCGCAGATGAGCTTGATGGCGTTCACGATCTGCTCCTCTGACGGCCACTTCTGAAGTGGCTCGCACATCTTTGACACGCCAGCTTTGAGCCGGGCCTCGATCATGCTTGGAGGGATCAGCGCCTCGTCTTTGGACTCAAGCCAGCGCTAGAGTTCGTCCGTGACGCGAGGGCGATGTTCACCAGAGCATGGGAGCGCGCCGCGTCCGTGAGACGCGTCATTCACATGGACCACCCAGATGTCCGTGACAGTGCCCTGATGCACCTTCCACACGACGGGGCACGGTCGCAAGCCGCTGCAATCAGCGCTCGTGCAGCAAATCCGTCGCTCGACCGACACATGGTCACTACCACAGACCACGCAGATGTCCATGTTGTCCGTGTGCTCGATGGCCGAGCAGCACATCACGAGGTCGCGGTAGTCTTCAAAGTCGTGCTCCGACGCGACGCGCTGGATGATAGTCCACACGTACATGGTCGTTGGCTTGGTAAATCGGTTCGTTTGCTTTGTGTTCTTGGTGTGGTTTCTTTGTGAGAAGTCCCCCCATTCATCTGGCCATACCAGCATGGCGTCCCTATCTAGAGTGTTGTGTACCTCAATCTATATGACCTATTTAGACTCCTCCACATTAATTAGGGACTGAACTGGAGCGACATGCAAGTTCGCCAGAGAAGAGACAGGATTCCACAAAAAGGCTCTTCAGCGGATAACCTGTCTCTATTCCTGCGTTTTCGACTGATTTCCCTGTGATTGTGACCGCTGTGCTCTCTTTCTGCGGTCCAGCCTGGGAAAATGTGGGGCTGCCCGATTTCTCTGTGGTTCTCCCCAAAAGAACTGTGTTTGTGAACTCCTCTCTGTTTTCAGCTGTCGCGTTCTTCGGATTCATCTGGTCCTTGGCTTATCCCATGAGTAATACGTAGCTATACCTTGATAGAGAACATGAAAGATTCGATAGACTGGGTCGTACTGAGAGATATACTTGCCAGTGGTGAAGCCCTTGACTTCGTCAACAGTTTGAGCGTCAGGTATGACTAACGCGCGATTCGTCCAATCGCCTCTTGTGTACATACTTGAGCAAACACTTGATACTTGAGCAGATTTCAACATTCACGTGGCAGTTGGACTTTTGCACAAGGTACGGATTGCAGGGCACAACATGGTGATTCGTTAAAGTACTACCATTTCGCTGGACCATAACGCCATTGTATCGTCGACAATACAGCGGGTAACCATCATCATTGTCAGCTGTTAGCTCTTGAAAAGGTCTCGGGTATCCTTTAGAACACACGACTTTGTCATTCAGACACCGCTAAACACATGGACCATAAAGCATGCATGTTGTGATTGGTGTGTCTAGCTGAGGAGAGATTGCAACATCCGTAATTTTGCTGAGACAAATCGATCGTAGTAATCAATCGTTCTTGGCTTGTCTTTGTCTCTCGATATGAGGAGAATGTGTGCATGCGGCAATCCACACTTTTGGAACTCGATCACCCCAACGTACGCAGACACTTGAATGAGCACATACCGCTTGAGGAGATCATTTAGAAGTTCCTTCAGTCTGAGATCGAAACACCCACATGCAGATTTGAGTGATCGGCAGCTGTTTGATTCGGGTATAGGTGTTCTCGTATTTCTGGTCAGTTGCTGTTGTACGTCATCGTCACGAAGAGGTCGGGCCTCATGTACTTCCGGATAATTGCCATAGCACCTTGGTATTGCTGTGTATATGGCGCGGAGAGCCGTGAATTGACGATGGTAATACGATCACTAGGCCAACCATGGAGTAGGATACAATCGCAAGGGCAAGACGAAAGCTGCGGGACGAAGGAAAAGACGACAAATAAACTCTCGTGGTTAGATTTAGACGCACTTATTTCTCCCGGACGGCTCTTTCAATCATGCGCAGCGTAACTCAAGCGCGCGAGCTGCTTGAAGCGTACAAGGCGGCCATATTGTGGCTCTCAACTGATCCAGCTAAGGAGGTGCCCGAGGATGCTTGGCTGAGGGTGCATCAAGAGCATCGCAAAGACCTCCGCATGATTAAGCGCGTAGGTTGTCCTGGTGTGTAGCCTCTACTGAAATCCCTGAAGATTAAAGACCCCACAATACACCGACTGTCGTCAAAGCCAAGATGAAACTTTTGTCCCTCCTAAGCGAAATTGTCCACATTCTACCAAGTCATTGCTGGTCAAGGGCCGACACGACGTTCGACTACTCGGCGACACGAAAACTGATGAATAAAGCCGACCTCTCATCATCTGATGCGTCCACGTTTTGCTTTGCGGCAAAGGCACAGATCAAAAGCGACGCCTCGATGCATGCGACGGAGTTGATTGTTGAGTGATCAGCCCCTAAACTCGTACTGTACGTGGCACGAGGAGCCACATCAGAGCGGGTCATGCACGCCGATATTTTAGCATCTACCGACGCCATCCACACACTCCAACGCATGCATCGACAAGCCAGTAGTGCGGTCACGACCTTCAAACCGGGATCCTCACCGCAGCCGCTTCCAGAGTCCGAGTCTCAGACAGCGTCCCAACCGCTGCCAGCGCCGCGATCGCAACAGCATGCTTCTTTTCTCATTCTTGCGCTTCACTTTCAAGATCCAGACCACTGGTGTGGGATTATCATTGATTCCACAGCTTCTGCGATCGTTTTCTTTAGCCCGCACGTGTCCGCGTGTCGGTACAGATCGATCAAGACGTGTTTGTCTGAGTATCTCGTCCTGATGATCCCATAGCACCGCAGTCGCCGGCTCACGCGACATCGATGCAAGCTGCATCAATTCGATGGGCACAACTGCGGTGTGTTTGTGCTGCTTTTCTTTGAGCTGAATCGACACAATTGTGATTCCTTTAGAGACCATCAGGATGGTTTCCGCGGCACCATGAACTACATGCGATATTGCTATCAATGCTCAGTGCTCAATCGCGCCCTTGTCGATCAATAACCCATGCATCAGCACTACACTGACGCCATCTCCAGGCTTTGGATTTAGCCATTTTCCTTGAACTCATGGAGTGATTACCTAGTGGTTTAAGTGGCATTTATATGAAGCATTGGGCAGACGCACTCCTTAGACACGTTTCGCTCGTTTGGATCCTCTCGAAAATGATATAACCTCACCCCTAAGGCAAACAATCCTTATCCCATGTTGACCATTTTCTCAACACAAACAAACTATCTCCAACACCAGTCGGCGCTTCTCTGGACAAACCTTTGCCACATGGTGTTCGGGTCGCTGTCAAAACCTGCCAACTTTTGTCCACTGTCCGAGACGCTGTCACTATTAAAGGGTATCCTGGACGTGCCAGAGAACTTCAGACGCTGTCATTTAGGTTGGGTTAGGTACGCTGCCGGCTGGCTGTAGCCTCGGCCGTTACGAAGCTTTGCTCGTGTTGCTACTCGTTGATTTTCTTTTTGCAGAAGCGGACTGAGCACTTTGGGTTAGCCGTCGAGGGGCCTCGGCGCCGTTGGAGGTGCTCGTCAAGGCAAACCACGTGATATCTGTGGTCGCATTCATAGGATGGACGCCAGTGCCTCGTCCGTCCACCACAGAGGTCGCACGACCTCAGCTTGTCTGCTCGGCAAAAGGAGCTGTCGACATATGGTGCATTCCGAGTCATCCCACCCACCCTATATGTGCTTTGGATCCACTCTTCGATTCATGCCTCGTGATAGTCGTGGCCACAGGGGATGTGGACCCCGTTCAAAGTCGGCTCGCGGCAAATCACGCACATTGGCGCCGTTGCTCCATGCTTTTTCACAAGGTAGCGCCTCTGCCCAAGCTTTCTTTTTTTCCGGTGCCAATCGCGGTTGCATAGCAGCGACTTCGCCTCGGCGCACCTTCCGTTGGTCTTGGTGTGGCTCGAGAGGCTGGACTTGTGAGCGAACTTACGCCAACATCGCACACACACGACAGGAGACTTCGTCTGGGGGGGGGGGGGGGGGCTGAGACTCAGAGAAGTCATGGCTGGGTCGGATATTTCAGAATACCGAACCGGCAGCCGCTCGTCCTGCACATTGGTCGGCCTTTCCACCGCCCAGAATGAGAACGGATTTGGTGATAAGAGGGACTGCTGATATACTTATAGTCACACACACCGTCCTGCATGTTGAGCTGCTGATATACTTCTACCGGCAAGCAACGTCCAGCATCTCTCGGATTTTGGAGATGCATCTCACCCCTTCCCAAACCGACTTTATGTGGAAATCACTCGCGCTATGAGTATTCGGGGATGGATGACATGTATCTTCCTTGGACATTTAATTGTATAGATCGTTGTAAGTGGTGTATAGTTCGTCGCCTGGGCAAATGGTGGTGTCACGCACCGCGTAAAGATATTATCTTTACGCGGTGCGTGACACAGGGGCAATATTATTGCCCCTGTGTGCGGATGGAGAAGTTCTTTCTCGCTCTTGAGTGCTCTCTGCTCTTCTTTTTACAAAGCTGCTTAATCCTTTGTCTACTATCCGAAATCGCACTCCATCCATGAACTTGGGGCCGGACCGCGATTGCATACCGATCGTGTAGATATTGTCTTGTGGTGGTTGCTTCATGACGATTCCTTCGCATCTGGTGATCATATCATCACGCTTGAACCTCTTCACCGCGAAGACGCCATTACCTGCCTCTTCAAGTTGAGATGGGCGATACTCCACCCACGAATCGATGAAACCGTGAACACCTCACTCCTCGGTATCTAGAAACGTATAAAGCAAGCGCTCAGACGGCTCATACGCACTTCTCTGGACAGCTTTCTTGCCTCGAGATGCGCGCATCTTCTCACGCTTTGTCTTCTTCCTGTCATCATCCGATCCGGGCTCGAGGTTGTGACTTCGAAGCCGCGCTTACTGCAGCGTCGGCTTAAGCACAAAACCGTCACATACTTTGGGTTGCATTTCTCTTCCGGGCAGTGATAATAGCTGTCTTCTACTTTCGCCACGAACAGCGCCAAGGTGGTGTAAGATAGGAGGTGTTGTGACTCGAAGTGTGAGTTGTCAAACGACAGTGTGGTCAGAAGCGAACATGGATTGGCTCTCCCAGTCATCGTTTATTCCAGGTAAAGACAAATTTATACAACACTATACCTACCCAATACAGCCGGTATGTGAAATCTCCATACTCATTATAGAATTTCATTACTAGTGAAGTGATCGAAGGATGAGTGTGGCAGACCAACTCTCTTGGGGCCGTGTCTTCTCGATGTCTCTTGGTTGTGAAGAGGCAGATGCAGACATTGGAGCCTGTTGGTGACCAGCGCTCTCAATTTGCTGTGAAATGAACGCGTGCTTTCTGTGCGGATAAGATGACGAAGCTTGGCAATCTGGATGATCCACGCTGGCCAAGCGCGGCCGTGTGAGGGGCACTCAGGCGCTGCGGGTGCTAGACAGCGACTGCTTCATCCTCAAGCCCAACGCAGGCGCGCTCGTGATAGCTTGCTTCTAGATCGTAGCCTACTCAAAGTTCCATTCAGTCACACGCATCCGGCAGATGAGGAGGAATAAATACGTCAGCGTGGGAAGCCGGTGGGGATTGGCGAGTGACACATAGTGAGGATGATTGGGATGAACAAGCCCGAACGGAACTTGAACACGAACGTCAGATGACTTTAGATGGCCACAGTTCCGCAAACAAGTGATCTGTGTGATGTCGGTGCGGATAGATTTTGAAATATCACTACTCTCGATCCTTCACGTGCAGTCGACGTACACGTACGCTAATGTCAACGCCGACATCAAATACAATTGGCGCAAACTCTTCGCGCATCACCGCGACATAGAGAGATGAGCGCTGAGGGCTCTGGCGCGTTTGGTGACGAGGCGGTGCGAGAATTATGTTGTCGTCTGTGAGGCCTTGACACTTCTCTGTTGTGAGCGAGTAAGCTGGCACTAGCGACACTTGTGGTATAGTGACTGAGAATGATTGAAATGCTCTTTCACGCAGCCGAAAATACGATTAGCGCGTGACGCTCAGAGACCCCTCTGAGGAGGCCTCATACTTCTATGCCACAGATTTTGGCTTAGACACCATATGTCACAGATGACTGGTCTACACGATCATAAGGACCGGGTTGTTGCGTGCTATGTGAGTGTGCACGTACTGCCAATATTGGCTCAAGCACAAGCCTACCACCTGCATCGTTGAACAGTCTATGTTTGTCCCGCACGGTGTGCAAGATACTGATAATAGATGGTGGGTGATGCATTCTTTTGATCACGGTTTGCCCGGCATAAACATTGGACACTTACTAGGCGAAATTGGGCTGGTAGTGCAGGTCTAATCTAGGCCATCTCTCTATAAACATATTCTATACGGTCTAATGACCATCATAGATCATGGAGATTTGCAACTTCAACATTAACCATTAAACTGGAACATTCTTTTTGCGACTTGATGGGCTAGAGCGACAGGTATCTCTGGTCGCGTGGCCGATTCCAGGAAACTGGTTGGCGCCATTCTTCGAAATGGGGGCAGAGACGACGGAGCCAGGGGCGGAGTCCCCTGGCTCCGTCGTCTCTGCCCTCATTTCTCCAACCCCCTCACGCCAAACCCACTCGCGCCGTCCGAAACGAGGTGCTGTGCGAGCTCAGCGGCGACCTGGAACCCTTGACCCCTTCGTGGTGGCCACGTTCGGGTCCCGGCTGCGTCGCTGGAGACGCTCGCTGAGCCAGAGTCGACGGATCGAGCGCGATGTCGAGCGTGTGGTTGCGTGCGTGCTGCTCTCCTGGACGGCCTTGCGTCTGTGGCGACGCGCTGGGACCCTTGACCCCTTCGTGGTGGCCACGTTCGGGTCCCGGCTGCGTCGCTGCGGCAGCTGGCCGAGCCAGACTGGGCGATGTGAGCTCTAGAGTACTTTGCACGTGCGTAGTGCTGGACGAGCCTGTCTCTGTGGCGACGTGGTGATCGCATTGTTGTCCGATCCCACCCTTATCGCTGTGCTTGTCCTCTCAGACGCTGGTAGACGCATAGAAGCTGAATTCCCTAAAGCCCACCTATCTCAACACACAGCATATGCCTATCTCCCAACTCAGTTTCCCATTACTCTTGTGTCTTTGCACTCAGCTCGGGCATGTCTGCGCCAAGATGACGACGCACTTTTTGTACAGCAATGCTCAGATCATGCCAACTCCATCAATCCATGAGACTCTGGGAAATGATACCCGCCTTTTCAAATCCCCATCACTTTAGACGTCTACAGCAGTTTACCTATGTAACCACATCGCAGTACCTTACTTCATAATAGAAGCGCTCCACACTAAAAAACGCACAAACCGATAAAAATACTCTGAAAACAATATGAAAAGTCGTCAGCAATTGATAAAACGGGTAACCTTTGCTTGGTAATATAACTCCACAGTTATACTTTAACACTAAATGTCGTAATACGCAATATTATATTTCTGGGACAAGATAATCTCTGTAGGGCTGTCGTACTCCATCGGAGCACTACCAGGACTAGGCGAAACGGGGGCTGGTAGTGCAGGTCTCAGGTCAAAACTAGGATACCTCTCCAAATACATATCCTATGTGGTCGAATGTTCATGAGCGATCCTATGGTGAACGTCAAGGTCAACAAGCAAACGGCTCAATAATGCGGTTGATGGAAGTTCTTTTCGCTGCCCCATGTAGAGCGACACGAGACACCTGTCGCGTTTACCATTTCCAAGAAATTCGTTCGGCGTCATTCTCCGAAATGAGGGCAGAGACGACGAAGCCTGGGACTTCGCCCCAGGCTCCGCCGTCTCTGCCCTCATTTCTCAAACCCCTTCGCGTCCTTCAGAGGGAGGTGCAGTGAGAGTTCTGTGGCGGCGCGCTGGGACCCTTGACCCCTTCGTGGTGGCCACGTTCGGGTCCCAGTTGTGTCACTGCAGGCGCTGGTCGAGCCAGACTCGACGGATCGAGCGCGACGCCGAGCGTGTGGAAGTGTGCGTGCTGCTCTGTAGTGGCGCACTAGGACCCTTGACCCCTTCGTGGTGGCCACGTTCGGGTCCCAGTTGTGTCGCTACAGGCGCCGGCACTTTCGTTGGAACAAGCCCGTTGCTGAGCATGTCGTTTCGTGGCGTACGTGTTGGTGGGCGGCTTGGCCTCTGTGGCGGCGCGCTGGGACCCTTGACCCCTTCGCGGTGGCCACGTTCGGGTCCCAGTTGTGTCGCTGCAGGTGCCTGCACTTTCATTGGAACAAGCCCGTTGCTGAGCGTGTCGTTTCGTGGCGTACGTGTTGGTGGGCGGCTTGGCCTCTGTGGCGGCGCGCTGGGACCCTTGACCCCTTCGCGGTGGCCACGTTCGGGTCCCAGTTGTGTCGCTGCAGGTGCCGGGCGAGCCAGTCTTGTTCGAGAACGTGTCGCGGCTTGCGTGGTGCAGGGCAGCCTGGTCTCTGTGACGATGTCCTGGGACGGATGAGCTCTGTTATGGCCACGTTCGGGTCGGGAGCACAGCGTACACAGCGATGTAGCGCGACTCCCAGCTTTTTCGCTCTGGACGCTGCGCTCCTAACTCGAGCGCTGATAGGCTCCCTAATCATCCTGGACTCCCTTGAATCCTCCACACCTGTTTGACTCTACGTAGCATGGATAAGTGGTGAAATACGATCGTTTGAACCTTGTATCCTATCGCTTGACGCTTATGCATGTGACCCTCAGATAGCACTTCTGGTGTGTAGCCATGCTCCAAGGACCGCTTCGAACACCCACTCCATCAAACTATAAACCTTTGGAAACCAATACCCTCCTGATCGGGTGCTCAACACATATGACGTCTATCCAAATACACCTTCATATCCGTATTGCAGTACCTTACTTCATAATAGAAACCCTCCACACTATTAAAAGCACAATCCGATAAAAATACTCTAAAAACCGAATAAATTGTCGTCAACAACCGATATATTTGGTAACTTTGGATTCGTTATCTTACCTTGCTGTTCAGTTTTCACACTAAATGTCGTAATACGAAATATTAAATTTCTGGGACAAGATAATCCCTGTAGGGCTGTCGTACTCCGTCGGAGCACTACCAGGAAAATCTGGAGTTTAGGGTTTAGTGTTGGGTTCAACTCGGTGGACAAAAAACCCTTCCCGCCAATGTGTAGTGTCGTTTCTCCATCATTTCCAACGTTGTTTCGTTCATTGAACTTCAACCTTCCAGTGGGCGACACCGAAAATTGGTCTAAAGCGCCCAACGAGGAGTTAGAAGAGCAATCCTCGTATCTTTTTCTCTCCCTTCAGTGGCTGTGGATACTCGCACGGAGTTGCACATACAAACATTATTAACTGTTCAAGGCACGCACGGGTGGTGCACGCACGCACTCACGCACACACGCATGCACATCAACTATCCCCCTCTCTCCTCCCCTCCCTTTCTCTCTCTCTCTCTCTCTCTCTCTCTCTCTCTCTCTCTCTCTCTCTCACACACACACACACACACACACACACACACACACACATCACATGCGCACGAGCGACGATGACTCGGACCAAGGAAACATATCAGGAATGATAGAGTCATAAAAGCGGGTTAAGATTTTGGGTTTCTGGGTATTGCTCTGGTTACATCCGGAAGGCTAACGAAGTCGGCGGATGGCTGATTTGGCACCCTTAGAAAGCAGAATCTCGTCCTCGACAGAGGCATTCTGGCACGAGAAGAGCAAAGTTGCCTCCCTGCTGGTTTAGAGGCCCAGCAAAGCTAAATCTGTCACCCACGTTATTGAGGGTTACTCAACAGATATATCCTTATTCTAGGTTGTAAAGTGCCGGACAGGATCATAAGTCCACCCATATATCTTGCGGTTTCTCGCTAACCAGAACGCTTTTGGCGCTGATTAGAGATAACCCACCAATCACAACAACAACACACGCCACTTTTGCTGCGGCGGATGATTTCCGAGTCGTTCACCGCCATATCGCACACCCGGCATCTCCGGCACGGGGGAGGATAAATGGACCAAAAATGCCATACGCACTTCGTCATAATAAGAGTGATGGTACGGATACCAATGGATGGTTCTAAAAGAAACTCTGTGGCCTTGAACGCGTGGCGCAACATGATCGCTTAACTTTCGCGAGTCGCCTTGCCCCCTCATTATGGTTTGTGGCGTGTTCCTGACAAGCGAGGAGCGTATGCTATTTCGATGGATGAGTAAGGGTGCTGATTGACTCTGAATAAAATTGAACGGACGAGTTGCACCTTGCAGCTTGCTCTTGTCGTCACCGTCGGCGTCGTCGTCAAGCGTGGGGAACTCTACTTTCTCACCAATCGCGCGCAAAAGGGCATGAGCTTCACGCACCTCGACCGGACAGTCGGGTCACTCGCGGACTTTGTGCACTTGGGAAACGAGTTGAACTTGGTCTTGAGTGTGTCGGCAGCTTGCAGCGCGCGATCATTAACCGTGGCGTGCGACTCTACGTACAGGTTGGGGACGTACTCTCAGCCCCGAGCACCTGTAGGGAGGACAGCTCGCACGGAGTGCAGCAGTGCTGTCACATCTTCAGCGTTGTATCCTTCAGCGCCGACTTGCCGGCCATTGTTTCTTCTCTTCTTCTCCCTTTCGTTGCCGCGTCCATTTCCTTTTTATCTCGGGAATGGGGAGTGAACGAGGAGAGGCACATCCAGAATCCCAAGAATCCCACTTACCGACCAGAGGGAACCAGCGTTAAGTAAGAATTGGCTTCTACAGGAGATAGTTTTCTGAGGTTCGTTTAGGCAATAAGCTCAAGAACGCCCCCCCCCCCCCCCCCCCTTCGGAGATGATTTAAAAGCTCTCGTCTCTTCTTCTATATCGACTTAGACACGAAAATTATGATTATATTCTGACTTTCTAAATTGCCTGCGGGCTTCACTCCAACACCGGAATCGGGGTATTCATTGAAAATGTCACGAGAAGGATCAGAGAATCGTTCTGGTCGAATCTTTCCGCAAATCGTTCAACCTGTGACGCCCGATAGGATAATTGTGAATCAGAGGTGAAGAAGTCGTTTACCCGCCTAGTGTGATACAGGAATCATTTATCAGAGGAGTGTTTTGGCGTCAGTTTCGGCGCGATCCACAAATAGGGGCGTGCACTCGTGACCGTGTCTTCCCTCGTCTCCAAGATTTCTCGTGCTGCGCGCCGCCACTCGATGACTGCCACACCAAGGTGCTCTCCCGGCCAGCAGAGCGTGAATGTGTCTACACCAGGGCAATCGCCTCACCGCCCCAACGACAACCGCGGCTCTTCGTACCCACCTCGCAAACGCCGTTCGCCAGCTCGATTTACGAGCTCGCCAGCGTCAACTCCGTCACGCTTTCTACCCCCCACGACCTCGACCGCACCACCGGCTGCGTTGCTGCATGCATCATTTTGCCCAACTCCAGTCCAGCAGACTCTTGCTTTCGACAATGATAGCGAGGACCCTTTGGCGCCTGCGGAGGCAGCCATAGTGCAGCGTCGCCAGAGTGAGGCGATTTTGGCACCAGCGGAGCCGACCATGTTCCAGCTTCTTGTTCGTTCAATCGTCAAGTCGACGGTAGTTCAGAGCGATAAGAAGGGGACGACGAGGTCAGCGGGAACTTTTTTGACAAGATAATCCGCAAGCTGTGGCCGAAATGCAAGGCGCACATCAAGGGCCGTGCAGTCAAAGACGATAACGACGCGTGGTCTGTCCAAGCACCCGAGCTCGACGACTGGCGAGATCTCCTCCAGTTCAAGGTCAACAAGAAGCCCGTCTCACAGAACAAGACCGAGCGCGAGTGGAGACAATGGCGTCGTGGGCAACCTGGCGCTGCAGCTCCAGAAGGACCAGGGCCCGGCCAGTGGCTCGCCGCGCGCGCCGAGCCCGACCGCGGGCGATTTTGGAGCCACCACCGCGCTAAATCGCCCATCTGCTGCGTCCCGCGAACTCCCCAGTGAGCGTCAGCTGGATTCGGCCACACGCTCCACATCGTTAGCGTTGCAGATGATAGACGTGACGATCGCCGAGAACGAACAGCTCTGGCAACTATACAGTTGTTTGACCGCCGTTTGCTGATGACTCGCGAGTCTTGAGACACGACGAACGATAGTCGAAGCGTTTGTTCGCAACTTAGCGCCACCACCGCAAGAAGACGTGACCGTTCCAATCTCGCTCATTGTCAACGTGGAAGACATCAAACATCAGGATAAGATCGAGTGTATATACTGTGTTTAATCAGAATGCACTTGAATAAAGTCCAGTTTGTCTCTCTTTGTTCTCGCTGGAGTGCGCGAGTCGGATCAAAGATACCTTATGTCGACCAGCCGCAGTGCTTAACCCTTTTGTTGCCAAATCCCGTAAAACCAAGCAATCTGCTTGGTTTTACAAAAGTGGGTATAAAACCTCGCTCGTACAACCAAGCAGATTGCTTGGTTTTAGGAATTTTGAGTTTATTAGCCAATAAATGCACGTTTCGGAAATTTCATAAAACCAAGCAATCTGCTTGGTTTTACAAAAAATGATTATTAGTTTAGCTGTAAACCTGTTAATCATGATATATCTGATATCGGTAAAACCAAGCAATCTGCTTGGTTTTAGATATTTGGCTCGGAAAACATTAGGAAATCCTTACATTAGGAATGTATCGGGTAACAAAAGGGTTAAAACTTCGGTGCATCTGGAACTCAAAGCGCCGAAACGTTTCTACAACAAAGGGTACGAGGTCTTTTGGATTCCACATAATGGCGCTGGAACGCGCGCTTCACAAGCCCGAAAAACACCTCAATCGGATCGTAAAACGGACAGTATGTTGGTAAGAATATGGCGGCCAGACCACGACTCCTGAGGTAGCGAATGATCTCAGGATGGCGGTGAATAGTCGCTCCGTCAAGGATCCACACTGAGTGTCGACCGTGGTACTGTTGAATGCCGGAACATGACGCGTCAATAAAATCCTGGCACGCGCCGACGATCACCACCCGGTCAAACGTTCTTTCCGTGCTTGTGTAGTCGATCATCCTGTTGACACCGAGGAACGCAAGAACAGATACCCTGGGCTTTCGAACGAATTCATCCCGGTAGGCTACAGCCTGGCCTTTTATCGCGTATCCTTGGCGACGTATCATCCCCCGGTTGTTGAAAGACACCTCGTCGAAAAGCACCACGTTGCTGTGGTCCAGTCGATGAGACCCAGCTCATAAGCAAAACGAAAAACTTTGTGCTTCTTGATCTAGATAGCGCGCCGCTCGAGGACTTTCCAAGTGAGGTCGAGTGTGTGGATTATTGGCCACACCGACGCAATGGAGATGGTGATGCTGAAGGCTGAGATAAATGCCGCTTGTGTTTCATCGAGATATACCAGGGGATTTGTCTGGTGGAACACGACCATCCACTGCCGTTGGGTCTCCGTGAATGTTGACATGGAGCCTCTTGAAGCGCGCTGAAACGAGCCGTTTGTCTCGTACTTTTCGATCCAGTGGCCGATGGTTCGCGGTGACTTGTTAAACATGAGCACAAGCGTTGCTCGAGAGTACTGCAAGTGGTAGTACTTGTACAAGCAGTGATAGACTGTGCTCGGATGAGCATGCATCTTGGTGACGGCGTCCTCCATGTTGATCTCGCTGTGACACAGTCGAAGCGGGCTTTATAATAATACGCTCGAGTACTCTACTGGACGAAAAAATGACCCAGCTTCGTAATTTTAGCAAACCACATCAGAAGGATTTGTGGAACGGTTTCGGCTCTGAACTCAAATCGTGCGATTCGTGACATTTTGGGTGAAAAGCGCAATAACCGGAGAACTAACGGGTTCTGCCAAATGATAAACCTCCACTTTTGTCAGTTTTGCCGACTCTGGCCAGCAGTTCTAAAAAGCCCCCACTTTTGTCAAAAGTCTCGCAGAATCCGTTACTACCGGTTACTACCGGTACTGCTCGACGATTCAACTGACAGTGAAGTGTCGGTCCAGAGAACTGTATAATTCTGACCAATCACACATCCCTGCATTCACCTGGCACGTGACCTCGGGCTCCTCACGTTTTGACCGTTGACCGCGGCGTCTTCCCGCCACGTTCCGCTCTGGGATCGTCGAAAGAATCGTATTTCACAAACCAGCTGCTGAGATCTTCGTTCCCAGAACCTAGTCAGAACCAAGACATGCGTGAAAAGCTCCACGAAATGCGTGGGCGTCAAGGCGCAAGTCAGGGGAAAGAGCCGACGCGACGAACTGGCTGTGATTCTAATATCTGGTTCCCACGTATCGGGTGTGCCACGGTGGACGGTTCTGTCAGTCGCGTGGCCACTGACGCTGTCCCCGGGGCGTCCACACGCGCCACCGCATGCTCGCGCTGCGATGTCTTCCGCCATCCTCCAGTCCCATTCCGCATTTTGAGAACCACGAGACCAGGAGGTACCAGCCCCTTGGACGCTTCTCTCGGTACACGCAATGGAGCCCTCGTTCCCGCTTCGCGACGGATACTTCGGCGCGCTCCAGTACTCAGCCGAAGAGCTGGCGCGCTGGAAGCGCCTCGTCGTCGAGCTCGTTGAGCGCACGCTGCGAGAAGAGCAGCCCGTGTTCGCGTCCAACTATGAGCGCGTGGACCCGGTGGGCTGGAAGCTCATCAAGACCAAGGACCAGTTGCGCATCCACCAGCCTCGGAGCGGCTCGATCGAGGCCGTGACTGCCAAGTCGCCGTGCGTATTGGCCGTCGGCACGATCGAGGGCACGCTCGAGGACGTGATCTACGGCATCCACAACACCACCACGCGCGACATCCGTGTGACGCGCGCGTTCCTGAGCGACAAGTCGCTGGACTCGGCTGTGCTGCACGTGTTTGAGAACGGCACGCATAACGACCCGTACCGCAGCCTGGCTCTCAAGTGGCGCGCCGTGGAAACACCAGCGGGCAGTCTCGTCAAGAACC
>JAMFLL010001117.1:0-13234 GCA_027475725.1 Pythium rhizo-oryzae | reverse complement strand
CCACTTGACGGGATTTGTGGAGCGGCACGTCTTTCACGAGGTGCATTGCAAGCGACTGCGCTGGCGGGCGCCGTGTTTCCACCGAGATCGTTCTTCCGAACTGGTCGCCTCGGAACTCCATTTACATTCCGATAGGCGAAAGCAAACTCGCTGGATGGAGGAAGACCCAGGAAACTCCACTGGAGTGCTGGTGAGACCCACGGCCTCGTCTCTGTGCTCGGGACGCATGGGCACTGTCAGCTATCATCACGACTCCATCAACGACAGCGACACCATTTGTCGCGCGAAGAAACACGAGGCCGTTCAGCGCCGCGGCCGCTCAGTCCGGAGACGTGTCGCCCATTGGTCGCTTGCGAACTGAGACCGATGTCATTGGACAGCCTCGTATCTGAGACGTAGCTGATTGGGAGCTTTGGGTATCTGATACCTTCGTGGCGGCTCTGCACATGCGGACGCAAGCGCCTGTCCGTTTTGATCAAACCATCCCGGGTGCCCGGGCAGGTGGATTCCACAGTGGGGAGCAAGCAGCACAAGCAAGGCACGCCACCACCACAGTCTGCCCGGACCCACCGACAGTCCACTCAGCCCACTGGCAAATGGCGCCAATGCCAACTGTCATGTGGGATTCATGGAAACTTCGGTGGCGCCCGATGTCCATCATGATCCATGGTGACAACCACCGAGCCGAAATGGACAGTCGAGCAGAAAAGAGGCCAGCGCGTGGGCCGGCCGGGACTCGTGACTCACTCGGGCTCAGCGCAACCATTGTCGACTTGGCGCGGGCTCCGCTCGGTCACTCACGGGTGGCGTTGGCCTTGATCAGTACCAGTACGTGCTGCCTTGAACGACCGACACGCGGAACAGCACGGGCGGCGTGCGTGAGACCTTGACGGCGTCAGGCAGACAATAGCCTCCGCCGGACCAGATGCGAGTGCGAACCGAGGGCTCCCATCCCTCCGCCACGCAGTGTGGGGAGCGTGACCGTTGAAGCCCGCTGGTCCCACACCAGGGACGCAGCCGAAGAACTGGCGGCCTGCCCTTTACACAGCACAGCAGTGGGTGCTGCTTGTCATGGCCCGTTTCTCCGCGCTTGGCGTTCCATGGGCAGGGGTCCCCATCTCCCTCGCAGGGCACAGCCCAGTCTAGCCTGGGTGCTGCTTTTCGCGTGAACCCGTGGTCGGAATGGGCAGAGAGAGAGCGCTTCATTACGAGAAATCCCGGCGGCCTGCCTGTGGACTGGACTGCGGCGCCATCTCATCTCACACCAACTCTTCGGTCTCACCTGCCTCCGTCCAGAGCGTGCTCCCGCCGCGGGCAGCCCCCACGCAGTAGCTAACGTCCCACAGCCGTCGGTCTCCTCCCCCTCCTCAGACCTCCGACAATATGCGGCCGCGCCGAGCCAACTCGCGCGCGCCGTCCACAGCGAGCAGCGCGCGCGCGTCCTCGATCATTCGGCCTTCCATGCACAGCGAGTACATGGTCCGGAAAGAGTCGGCGGCGAGCGCGAGCAGCGGCGCGACGGCCGCCAGCACGCGCCACGGGCGCGTGCGCTCGCTCTCGAACGAGAGCGACTCGCTCAAGCCGCGGTCGTCCGTGCCGCTGCTGTACGCGTCCACGATCAGCTCCATGTCGACACTCTCGTCGTCGTTCTACCAGTACGACAGCACCGGCGGCGGCGGCGCCACGCTCGAGACCGACGCGATGATGGACACGCCGTCGTCCATGGGCTCGGCCAAGCACAAGCCGTCCGCGGCGGACGCGCCGCTGCGCTTGCCGCCCGTGCAGGAGCGCGCGATCCGCGCCGACGCCGCGCGCATGAGCCGCGCGCTGATCGCCGAGCAGCTCCGCGCGCTCGACGTGCTCCAGAGCCGCAGCGTGTTTGTCGGCGGGCTCCAGGGCGCCGCGACGATCGGCAACGAGGTCGCGACCGGCAAAGGTGTGCGCGTGTTCGAGAAGACCGGGCTCGGCGGCGGCGGCACCTCGGGGCGCGTCAAGAAGCACGCCGTGAAGCGGTACACGGCCCACTGGCAGGTCCACGCGACCGTCGACGAGGTGCTCGAGCTGCTCGCGCGCGACGACCGCGACGTCGACAAGTACGCGACGTGCCAGGCCGCGCTCCACCCGGAGACCGTCAACCGCAAGCTGCTCTGGCGCGGCGTGCCGACCGCCAGGGCTCCGTCCCGCAGCACGCGCAGTGTCTCGACGAACGGCGACGAGACCGACTACGCGGACGAGCGCGGCGTGATCACGGTGGACCTGGACGGCAGCCCCTCAAGCAACGACGGCCATGGGAAGCCGCACGCGACACGCAGCGTCTCGAGTGCCAAAGCCACACGCACAGGCGGCCACTCGCGGCACGGCGACGCTGGTGGCCACCAGCCGCACCGGCGGCGGCGCCGCGCGGCCGAGTGGATGGGCATCAACTGGTGGGTGCAGCACATGCCCAACAAGCTCAGCCGCGACCGCGACTTCATCGTGCTGGAGAAACAGACCGAGTTCGAGACGCGCAGCGGCGCGCGCCCGCGAAGGGGCTTCGTGCACCTGATCCACTCGGTCGACCTCGCGGACGTGTCGAGCGTCGAGAAGCGGCTCGCGAGCCCGTTCGTGCGCGGGCTCGTGATCCAGAGCGGACTGGTCGTGGTCGAGAGCGACGAGCCGGGTGTGCTGGACGTGTCGAACACGCTCGAGATGGACTGCGGCGGGCATCTGAGCACAGGACAGCAGCGCCAGCTCGTGGTCAAGCGGCTGCTGCAGATGGAGACGCTGGGCGAGCTGCTCTGGAAGACGCGGCTGCTCCAGTCGCAGCGCCAGCTCTGGAAGCCGCGGCTCGAGAAAAGCAGCGACAACAAGTGCGCGCAGTGCAAAGTCAAGTCATCCCTCTTCTCGCGGCGTGTGCTCGAGCCCTGCCGCGTGTGCGAGCGCGTCGTGTGCAGCAACTGCAGCAACGTGTGGGAGTTCGCGCCGGCGCTTGTCGCGGCGGCCTCGCCGCATCGCCAGCTGCCCATGGATGTCGACCAAGATGGCGTCCTGAAGGCGCGGGTGTGCTCGCATTGCGTCATCGACCACTCGAAGGCGCGGCGTCCGCGCGACCAGTCGGCGCTTCACAACATGCTCCCGTCGAAGTCGTTCGAGTACGAAGATGAAGACGATAGCGGCGACGTAATCTCGCAAAAAATGCTGCCGTTGAACACGCTACAGAGCCAACACGCTCACCAACAGCAACACGCGAGGCAGCGCAAGCTATCGCGGCAGTCGTCCGCGCCGGCGATGCGGCCCAGCGAGTGGAACCCGTCTCGCTCGAGTCGTGTGGCGGAGAGTCTGGTCGATAGCTTCCTCATGAGCATGTCGCCAGGCACATCAGTGATGCCAGTGTCAGACTCGTTCTCGCCTTCTGCGCTCTCCGAGGACGCGGAGCCAGCAAAGTTCTCAGACAGTGACCCAGAGCAAGAGGCTGAACACACGACGCCGATGACGCCAACGGAAGCCGTTTACCGGTCCACACCCGAGCCTGTGGCCCCGTGGCAACAGCGCCGCGAGTCACGCGCTCAATCCATGAGACGCCCCAGCACATCATCTTACACGCCGCTGCAAGGATACGACCAGCCACCGCGGAAGCGCAGTATCTTCGAGTCGATTCCAGAACCCGCACCACGGAAGAACGTGGTGCTCTATGAGGGATAAGCGGTGTCAAATCTAGGAACAATGGTTGTCGGTCACTAGAATTCGTATTTTGTTGTTAGTGGAGATAGAGGCGACAGCAGAGTTCAGCGCACGCACTCTCAACCATGTGCACACCATGTGACAACGCAAGTAGACGTGCGAAGGGACTCACGAAGTACGAAGATGGTCACCTTCAAGCGGACTGTGCCGGCTGCGCGATCGTGATTTGGCACGACACCCAACGGGGCAGCTGAATCGATTTCGCTGGTGCTCCTTTCTCGTCGAGCGCAACGCGGATCGTCGCGGGCTGATTCTTGTTTGCAGTGAAACACGCGCCGAGTGAAACGGATCCTTTACCAATCGATCTACAGCGGCAACAAACAAACGCCAGAGTCAATACATCGCCGCCCAATCCAAATCGGCACCCACCAGTATTGTGAAGACTACTCATGATACGTACTTGACGACACCCGGGCACCGGCTGGGACGCTTGACTTCCACGATGAGTTGGCATTCACGCAGCACGTCTACTGACGTGATTTTGGTGATGGAGAACGTCAATGAACTCCACGCCCACGCATAAGTGCTGGAGGGCTGGGGTGGTGTCAATCCACTTTCAAGTGTCGTGTTCGGATCGCTCGTACGGATGATCTCCCATTTGCAGTACAGTTTACGCCAGTCCCAATTTGCCAGTCCTCCGATCTCCAAGACACGCAGCTGGAGTTCAACTGTCGCCGTAGATTCCGGCTCAGACGGCAACGATGGAGCAGCTTGATCAGCACTTGCCCAGGCGGACTCTTGGTGTTTGCCATGCACAAGCTCAACAGAGTCGCCAACTGGATCGCATGGCACAAGAGCTTCGCGAAGACTTGCAATTTCGTCTGGGTGAGCCCACACATAAGATCCGTCAACTGTTGTCGCACACTGGAGATTTGAGATCTGAGGCACCTTGACTTCACTGAAAGCTGGATCGTGAAGAACGAGGAGATCACGAAGTAACGCAGCCGCACCGTGAGCGGACCACTTGGTTCCAGGTTGGACCTTTCCGCTTTCAGACGATGAAATCTCGAGCTGATCGATAGCGCTGTGCACGTGGGCAGCTTGTTCCACTTTTGCGTCAACATGTGAAGAGGCTAAGCGGACAATCTTGTTGAGAATACCAAGTGAGACAGCATCCGGAAGCACAGTTGAAAAAATCGACAGGCCACGCTGGATCCCTGGCCCGCATTGCAGCCAAAATGCGTTTGGCACTTCAATCTCGATGGGCTCGTGAAAGCAAACTCCGGAAACGTCACTCAGCATCTTCACAATCACCAGAGCGCCGCTGTACTCGAGCGTCCAGAGAGCAGGGTACTGGCGCCGACCTTTGTCGGCTGTCACGAGTTTACGTAAAACGTCGAGTTTCCGATTTGTGTCCTGAACAACGTCTCGAACTCGTATGTCGCTGATCATGCTTGGGCGTCGCCAAGCCTTCTCAACGTACCAGGTAAAGTTGCCTCGTGGTAGCCAAGACAGCAGCTCCCCTACGTCGTTGTCGGACTTGTCCATGATCATAGCATCGGTGTACGTCTTGAGTATATCCTTGATCCGGAGGCGTGCGCACTTTGTGTCGCCGAGACCGGCGGCCGTAATGTACCGAGAAGCCGTCAAACCAGGATATGCTTCAAGCACGTACTCGATATTCATGACATAAAACTGTGCGCACTTCCATGCTGCATTGAAGTCGCCGGTCGTCGACCCAGACTCAACGCGGAGCACATCACGATGCTCGGACTCACTGGGCTTCAGTGATACCCGTGTGGTGACATTCGCCCTCTCATCAACAGCTTCGAACTGCCGTCGCTCCACTCGTCGCTTTGCGAATGGTGTGTGGCTCAACACTGCAACGTTCTCAAATACGATATCCGACATGTCAGGTGGTAGCTCGTACTCCCAACAGACACGCATCTTAGCGGACTGCCAGAAGGCGTTGTCGTCGTCGTTAGTCGCCGTCTCACTTGACTTCCAGTACGCTGGTACTATGAGATCAGAATCCCAGTCCATCGGTTGATTATCGGCAGGATAGGCCAACTGGAAATAGTGAAGCAGCGACTTGAACGCGAGCATGAGTTCGGCGTCAAGCTGCTGCCACAGCGGCTGCTTCAGCAGACTGCTGTGGGTCACTCGACCATCTTGGCTCCTCGTGTCATTCTCGTCGGTATGCTTGTGATTCACAACTTCCCGAACAAGGTCAAGCACAACCGTCGGATCAAGAATGACGCAGTCTTGAAGAAAGCCTGCTGCTTCTTGCTCATACCACAGGATGTCACCTAGTTCGTGTAACGTCCTCAGGATTGGCTCGCACACATCAGCGGTGAGTCCTTCAATGTCTTGGACGAGTGCATCACAGAGGGCGTAACGTGGAACTATCATCCGCTCGACGCGATGCCTTGGATGCAAAGTCGTAGCCTCGTCGCGACGCAGGTGAATCGCTTTCAAGACCTGAGAATAAATTGTTGGCATGGCAAATCCACATGGTTTCCGGGCAATTGTCGTCTCCAACTTTTCACACGCGTTGTGGACGGCTTCAACGTTAACAGCACTCACGACGATCCATTTTCCGGAAAGAACTGCGTGCACCCGGCCTCTCAGATCTTGGAGTTGATTCTTGTCACTTTGATTGCCAAGACGACTGAAGGGGGAACCAATTGATGGACAACCGAGGGTTGCCGGACAATTTTCTGTTGCATTGCGGATGGCTTCGTCGATCTCGACCACCAGCTCGTGCTTCCACTTCTCCACTCTACGACTCAAATCGCGCCAAACATGATCGACGGATCTTAGAGTGCCCTTTCGACTGCGATTTTCAAAGCAATCAAGCTTGGTGCCGACAAAGACAAATTCGGCATCCGGCTGCCTGACGAATACGAGTCGTATCCAGTGAAGAATGTTCCTCGCCACAAAACGCTGCATGAAGCTCTCCGTGTCCTTCATTGTGGGCCGAGCTTGGGCCTCCAACATGGCATCAGAGTACGCCTTGAGATCTACGCAGACGAGATACAGTGTCCGCCGAGAGAAGAAAAGAGTGTGTGCGACTTGATAGATGTCTTGCCCGGCAAAATCCCAGAACGTCACCTCATACTTCGTATTGCCTTGCCGAGACTCGCCTGCGAACGCGTACCCCAGCATATCGATGCCGATTGTTCGGTCTTCGTCCGCGTGAACAAGTGAAGGTGTGCTCGATACGATCGACTTGACCAAACTTGTCTTGCCCCATAAGCTTGGCCCGACTACACAGATCTTGCGGCGATGCACGACATCCTCGAGATCAGATGTTTTCATGGTCTTGATGTACGTTGACGTTGCGCGTTCTCCGAGTCGAAGAACTTCGATTGGTACACTCGTGTAGGGCATTCCGTACAGTCGATCCTGAGCCCACTGGTTGATGCACACTCGAATGGATGTCGCAAACGCGCTGCTGTTTGGCGGCGCCCAGCGTGTACCACGACGCCGCGTATAAATGCTAGACTCCTCTTCTACTAACGCTGCAAGACGAGTCTCGCACCCGTCATCCCACACAGCTCGACCATACGCCACCATAGCGCGTGTTATTTCGTACACATGATATCCGTAGATGGTGCTGGAGAAGATAGCCAGTTGAAGCGCAGTTTCACCTGACTAGAGCGTGAAAAGCCATCTATGAGCCGACTTCTTCAATACAGAGGACACGGTGGATTCGTACCTCGGTCGGCAACGCCGGATCGGCGCCCGCGTGAAGCAGCAACTTGGCCACTTCTACATTTCGCGCTTTCACGGCTTCGTGAAGTGGGCTCAATCCGTCCTTCAATAGTTACCACATCACACGAACCGATTCAGTCACTTTCCCCACAAGCGACACCTCGCCTGACTTACTCGGTTCTTCATAATGAGGGACGGAACCGCTCCAATACGGAGCAAAGTAGCCACCAAAGACGAGCTGGATGATGCACGAGACACAATGTGGAGCGCTGTGTCTCCGTTGTCCCCAACAGCGTTAGCGTCCGCACCATGACGCAGAAGACACGCCACAACGTCTTCCGCTTTCTGAGATCGCGGGGGGCCATTCTTTTCCTCCCAGGGGCTGGTGAGGCGAGCGAGCAAACCACCTGATTGCATTTTCGCCAGGCGTTCCGCTTCATGCAGCGCGAGCGCGTTTTGAACTGCCATGATCACGAGCGGCTTGCATCCCTTCAAGACATCACAAAGAATACAACGTTGAGCAGCACAGAATTACTCGTTCCCAAACTCCAAGGCCACCGACGTTGAGATCCACAGTGCCCAACCCGTCGCTTCCGAGCCGCTCGACCAGCGCGATGTTGCACTGCGCCACCGCACTTAGCAGGAACTCTCGTCTGCGCTCGTCATCAATCGGCGCGTCCAGCGAGAGCAGATACTCGACCATCGCCTCGTCCTCGCGCTGGACCGCCGCGAGCAAGAGATCGCCGCCATACTATGAAAACCACATAGTCTCGTTATCACCACCGCTGCAGATGATGAAACATGAAGCAACTCCACAGCAGAGGGCTCGTTAGTCGCACCTTCTCGATGCGCGCGGCACTGGCTTCGTCGTCCGGTAACACGAGCCGCTGGAGCACGGGCAGCTCGCCTCGGTCGGCCGCCTCGCGGAGCCGCTGCTCAATCTCACTCTCATCCTGTCGGAGCGGGGAAAAGTGAACTTAACTTACTGAGCCAAACAGGGGAGAAATGGGGGGAAAGCGCTGGTCACACCGTCGGGTCGCCGAACACGGTCGCGAACAGCGCGACGAGTCTCGACGCCATTTCCGGCGGCGTCGGCGGCGGCGAACGTCGCGCGTTTCCTGCTTTTGCCGCGTGAAGTTTCCTCTCCTCTCGTTTGCTTGATGGGGGCGAGGAAGAAAGTGGAGTGGCGATCGCCAAACCAACCCATTGAGGATTCGAAAAGCTAATTTGAAGTTGTGGGCCAACGACGAAGATGAACTAACCTGTTGGTGCTGGACCCGCTTTCTCAAATTTCACGAAACGTGGACCACACGACGAGCGTTAACTTATACGGGACCCGCCGATGTGGATCTTTCCACCATAGGCACTCCAGTATCTGCTCTGCTCATCGGGATGGCTTCATCGGACGTGCCGCCGCCACGCGCGCGCGTGATCCTCGTCACGGGCGGCTCGGGGCTCGTGGGCGCAGCCGTCCAGGACGAGGCGAACGCCCGCGCGTCCTCTGATGGCTCGAGCGACGCGTGGCACTTTGTGGGCTCGCGCGACGCCGACCTGCGCGACGCGCAGCAGTGCGACGCGCTGTTCGCGCGCGTGCGGCCCACGCACGTGCTGCACCTCGCGGCGCGGGTCGGCGGGCTCTACAGCAACCTCAAGTACAAGGTCGACTTCTTCCGCGACAACATGGCCATCAACGACAACGTGCTACGCTGCTGCCACGTGTACCAGGTGACCAAGCTCGTGTCCTGCCTCTCGACCTGCGTGTTCCCAGACAAGACGCGCTACCCGATCGACGAGACCATGCTCCACGACGGCCCGCCGCACGCGTCCAACGAAGGCTACGCGATGGCCAAGCGGCTCATCGACACGCTCAACCGCTGCTACGCCGACCAGCACGGCTGCGCGTTCACGTCCGTGATCCCGACCAACATCTACGGGCCGTACGACAACTTTAGCGTCGAGGACGGCCACGTGATCCCCGGGCTCATCCACAAGTGCTACCTGGCCAAGCAGACCAGCCAGCCGTTCGTGATCTGGGGCAGCGGCCGCCCGCTGCGGCAGTTCATCTTCAGTCGCGACCTCGCCAAGCTGCTGCTCTGGGTGCTGGACGAGTACGACAGCGTCGAGCCCATCATCCTCTCGGGCGACGAGCAGGACGAAGTCTCGATCGCCGACGTCGCGCGCACGGTCGCCGAGGTCATGGGCTTCCAGGGCGAGGTCGTGTTCGACACGAGCCGCGCCGACGGCCAGTTCAAGAAGACCGCGAGCAACGCCAAGCTGCGGCGGCGCCTGCCGCAGTTCCAGTTTACGCCGATCCGGGACGGATTGCGTGAGGCCGTCGAGTGGTTCGAGCGCAATTACGCCACGGCGCGTAAATAAAGACTCATCTTCGTGGCTGACGATCTGTTCCGCCCCCGTGGCTGTTCTCTCGAAGCGAACCGTTCGCTGGCCGCGCCGTCGCACTCACGCGTGCGATGCAACGGCGGAACGTCCGTGGCCAGGCAGTTTGTCGAAAAAAGAGAAGGTGGCCCATGGACTTTGGCCCACAGGCGCGTGACAAAGAGGCGCGTTCTAGAGTTGGTACTCATCGGAGGCACGATCCCATCGGGCCACGCTACTGTACGAGCGGCAGCTAATTCCAGATTCCAGCGTGCCCGTTGCGCGAGACTGTATCGTATCGCTCCCAGCCATCTCGCCCCACACAGATACTCGCTATTTCAAGCAGTTGAGTGAGAAAGGGGAATGAAAGAAAGAGACAAGGCGCCTTCGTTCCGGCGGTGGGCGTCAGTTCCTGGCAAACCGTAGCATGACGCCGCTTCGCCACCAGCTTCAAGGTGCATTTCCGCATGCGCTGATTGGTGGTAAACGGACCATACTCAGCTGGATTGGCCGAAATAGACATCGCGCACGTCCCACGAGAATCTGTATGCAAAATGGCTCCCTTTTCTCTCTCTCGCCACGCACGCGAACATCCAACGGGGGCCCGCGGCCGCTCCTCCTCCTCCTCCTCCGCTCCCCCCATCCTCACTTCCGCTTTCACACGCTCTCAGAGGCGCTGTGTACGGTTTCCCTCCGCTCATCCTCCTCCTCCTCCACCTCCTCCTCGGTCTCTTGGCATGGCGGACGCGACGTCGCTCGCGCGCGCGCTGGACGAGGGCAAGCTCGACCGCGCGGTCCACGCGCTGCTGCTGCTGCTGGGCGACCCACTCGTGGATGCCGCTTCCGCGCAGACGCGGCGCTTCGGCGTGCTCGAGCGCGCGGTTGCGCAGGTCGGCGAGCTGCTGGCCATGCAGCGCCGCGCTGTGCCGCTGTGCGCCGGGCTCGCGCGCGCGGAGACCGATCCGGCGCCGCTGAGCTACGCGCAGCTCCAGATGCTCACGCTGCAGACGCTCGTGCCGCGCAGCACGGCCTACAACATCGTGCGCGCCGTGCGCGTCGCGCACGCAGGATCGCTGGACGTCGCCGCGTTCCGCGCCACGTGCGACGCGCTGCTCGCGCGCCACGCGGTGCTGCGCACCGTGTTCGCCAGCGACGCCTCAAGTGGCGAGCCGCAGCAGCGCGTGCTGCCGCTGGCGCAAGTGGCCAACGCGCCGGAGATCGCGCGCGTGCTGCAGGTGTCGCGCGACGTGATGGAAAGCGACGCCGCGCTCGCCGCCTTCGTGGCGCAAGCGACCGCCGTGCCGTTTGACCTCGCGCGCGACGCGCCCGTGCGGTTCTACGCCATTAGGACAAGCGACGATGACGGCAAGTGGGCGCTCGCGGTCGTGCTGCACCACATCGCGACGGACCCCGAGTCGAGCGGCGTGTTCTGGGACGACTTTGGCCGCTTCTATACTTCGTTCCACCAGGCGCGCGGATGTCCACAGCCCGAGGACCAGCTCGCGCAGCTCGCGGAGGCGGCGCGGACACGCGTGTCGTACCGTGACTTTGCCGTGTGGCAGCGCCAGCGGCTCCAGTTGGGGCTGCTGGCGCCGTCGCTGCAGTACTGGATCCACCAGCTCGCCCACGAGGAGATCCCGCCGCTCGAGCTGCCGTACGACCGCGCGCCGCCACAGGCTGCGGCGGCGGGCACGCGGCGCGGCAGCACGGTCGTGTTCCAGTCGACGCCGGAGCTGCAGCGCGCGTTCACGAGCCTCTGTGGCGCGCACGGCGCGAGCCTGTTTATCGGGCTGCTCTCGGTCTTCCACCTGCTGCTCTCGCGCTTGGCCAACTGCGACGACATTGTAATCGGCGCGCCGGCATCGGGACGCGCGCACGACGCGCTGAGCGGGCTCATGGGCTACTTTGTGAGCACGCTTCCGTTCCGCATCAAGGCCCAGCACGACGCCGACTTTGCGACGTTCCTGCGCGCAGTGAAAGACGTCGTAGTCGACGGCTTCAGCCACATGGAGATCCCGCTGCAGAAGATGCTCGAGCACGTCCACGTGGACCGCTCCAGTGCCCACAACTCGGTCTTCCAGGTCATGTTCGCCTGGGAAAACAGCAGCACCAGCAGCACCAGCAATCACGTCTCGACGTTTGAGACCTCTGAGCTCACGTTGCCCCACGAGACGGCCAAGTTTGATCTCATGCTGAGCATGCGCGAGGCAAAGAACGCTGCCGGCGAGACTGTGCTGGAGGGCACGCTCGAGTACCCCGTGGACGTCTTTGACCGCGCGACCGTCGAGCGGTTCACGCAGTACTTTCTCGAGCTCGCTACGCAGGTCGCGCTCGCGCCCGAGGGCAAGACGCTGAGCGAGATCCAGATGATCCCAGAAACCGAGCGGCGCGTGATGCTGCGGGAGTGGGGCGCCCCGCCCGTCGTCACGGAGAAGAGTGCGCGTTTCCTGGATGAGTGTGTCTTCCAGCAAGTGCAGCAGACACCCCACATGGCGCTGCGGTTCGAGGGCCAGGCGTGGACGTACGAGCAGTTCTGGCGGCACAGCTCGCGGCTCGCGGCGGCGCTACAGAAGAACACGCAAAGTCTCGCGGGTGTGCGCGTCGGGCTGTTTCTGGATCGCGGGCTCGAGAACATCGCCGCGATCTTTGGTGTGCTCCAGTGCCGGGCGGTGTTCATCCCGCTGGACGCCGAGTTCCCCGTGGATCGCATCCAGTACATGCTCGAGAACAGCCAGGCCGAGGTCGTGATCACGCAGCGCCACCTCGTCGCGCGACTCGAGGCGCTGCTCGTGCAGTCCCCGCAGCGAGATCACATCCGCGTGGTTGTGTGCGAAGACGCCTTGAAACAGGCGAGCGAGGCAGACTGTGCGGTTCTGAAGGAGACGTCTCCGAGTGACCCGGCCGAGACCATCGCGTACATTCTGTACACGAGCGGCTCCACGGGCCGCCCTAAGGGTGTGATGGTCACGCACGCCAATCTACTGACGACGCTCGAGTGGACCGTGCGCGAGTACGCGGTCGTGCACGACGACATCTTCCTCCAGTCCACGTCTTCGACGCTCGATGGCTCGCTCACGCAGCTCTTCTCGCCGCTGATCGCCGGCGCGAGCGCGCTCATCACCAAGAAGAACGGGCTCCACGACCTCGCGTACCTGTCGGGGCTGCTCACGACGCACCGCGTGACGCTGTGCGTGTTCGTGCCGTCGTACTTTGCGATGCTTATCGACTACATGCGCGAGTTCCCGCAGTACGTCAAGCACGTCGTGCTCGCCGGCGAGGCCTTCCCGACAGCGCTCGCGACCAAGTTTTACGAGAAGCACGCGCGATTCTGCGAGCGCACGCAGACGCGCGTTTCGTCGACTTGCCTGGTGAACGAGTACGGTCCCACCGAAGCCTCGGTGACCTCGACTTTCTACCGCTTCCCGTGTGAGCTCGCGCTCGCCGGTAACGAACTGGACAAGCAGCAGAGCGTCCCGATCGG
>JAMFLL010001116.1:0-19903 GCA_027475725.1 Pythium rhizo-oryzae | reverse complement strand
TGCACGTTGTCCGGAGAGTGTGGCTTGTTGCTGCTGCGCGGCGGCCGCTGTTACCTGGATCTCTTGCTGGGACGGCTGGCGACGAAGCGACTGGATGCGACGCTCAATCTTCTGCGTGTACTCAATCTGCAGTCAATCCCGAAACAAACATGAGTCCCACTACACTCCATCAAAAACATGCCGAGAGGGAATCTCCGTGACCGACCTCGTTGGTGCTCTTCTTCCACACGAGCGACTCGTAGCGCGAGGCGCACATGCGCAGGTGGCGGACATTCTCCTGGCCCGTGATACGGCGCAACTCCTCCAGCCTGTGAAACACACCCATCCAACACATTTAGTTCCTCACACCACAAACCACACAAACTGAGTTTTTCGAGTCGTCGTACATTCCGTCCACGAGGCGCTCGCGCATCTCGGTGGACACGGAGCGCTTCCACGCGCGGTCCGCAGCGCGAGACGTCGACGACGACGCCATGTCCTCCTCCTCCGAGGACGAGGCCGTGGCCGACGCGAGCACCGCGGCGTTGGCGCTGAGCGAGGCCGAGGCGGACGCGATCACGGACGACGCCGCGGACGCCACGACCGTCGGCGGCGCCTGGAGCACGGCCGGCGACGGGCAGCTGGCGACCACGACGGCCACGGTGCCGCCGCCGACGCCGGCGCTGGACGTCGCGGCGCCGGCGGTGCGCTCGCTTCCATCGCGTTCCTGGTCGGGGGCCATGCTTCCGTAGTACACTTGGGTTGAGTATGTGAGGGTTTCCCCGGAGCAGGGGGCGTTCTGTCACGGGTCAGTCAGTCCGGGCGCCCAGGGCCCGCCACCAGCGCGTCCCCGTCCTTTTTCCTCCTGCTCGCAAAACTCTTTGTTTTTGTGCCCACAAGGGACGGTAATTTACGCGTTTCTTTTTTTTCCTCTCGCTGACGGCCAATTTTGTGTTCCACATTTTGGGTTGGCCTGCAGTTCTGGGTTGTTCAGTTGTGGAGGAGCGGTCAGAAAGAGAGAGCGGAAAAAATACCGAACACATGGGTCACAAAAAAGACCACACAAAAAACGACATAGGGAAAACCGAGTGTGGGCGAGAGGGAGGGAGTCACTCTATGGTGACACAAACGTAAAAAGTCGTTTTTACCAACCCAGGTGATGTGTAACCAGCACGTACCCACGGTAATTTTTCACTGGAACACGATGCCACTAACTCGAGGTAATGGACTATCATGTCACTATGGCTTCCGCGCAAGGCAGGCAGAGAGCACCAACGTTCTCGCGAGCCTCCATCATGGCCGACGTCCCCGAGACGTCGGACGCCCGCGACGATGCCACTGCCGGTGTGGAGCCCCAATGCGCCCACAATGCACAGCATGTGGCGGACCGGATGGGACTCATTGAAGTAGTTGAACACGGCGCGGACGTGCCTTCGGACGACGCCGAGGAGAGCGAACAACCGCACCAAGTTGAAGCTGCGGCTGAGGAGCACGACGAGGAGGACGACGACGCGTCGCTGGACGTGGTGGTCACGGGCGTCGAAGCGGACCAGTCGCAAAGTGCGGCCAGCGTCGTGGGCGCGGCACTGCTGCTGGGCGCGCAGCCGCACGTCGTCGAGCTCGTGGTCACGCGCGCGCGCGGCTCGTACTGCATCCGCCGCGAGCTCTCAGCGTTTCTCGGCGCCATCACAGCTGCGTTGCCAGACGGCGCGAAAGCGGACCAGGAGAAGAACAGCAAGTGTCCGGAGTTCCCGTCCAAGCATGCGCGGAGCGACGCCGCGCTCGCGCAGTGGTGCGGCGACGTCACGCAGTTCCTCGCAGGTGCGTCGCGCTCTAGAGATTCCGCTTGGATCTACGGATCGATGCTCACCACGTCTATGTTCTGCTGCATTGTGTGGTTGATTGTGTGGTACCGACAGACCGAGCGAGCGAATTGCGAGCTGCTCCGGAGTGGGTCAGGCTCGTGGCCGAGTCCAGTGTTGCGAGTGCACAGAGCCGAGCGCACATGACGGCGATTGAGTTCATTCTTCAGCCGTTTCCCTACGAAAAAGTGAGTGCGGCTGACATCCACCGGCCGCTGCCGTATTGGTTCTAACTTGCTGTCGCTGTGTGGGCAGATCTATGTACCTCGCGGCTCTCGCCACGAAGTGGTCTTGCAGGTGAAAAAAGACGATCAGTTCCTCGTATGGCGCTTTGAAATCGACGACCACGACATCGACCTCACTGTCCACTTTCTGCCAAATCCGAGTCGTCGCGGGCCACGGCGGCAAGATATCGAGACGGATCCGTCGAGCGGGGAAGTCGTACTACAGACCATCCACCCGACGACGCGATACGTGGCGGCGTCGGGGCAACGGCCTGTAGAAGGCATGTACGAGTGTGCGGGCCCCGGCACGGCGACACTAGTGTGGGATAACTCGTACTCGCGACTGAGAGGGTGGGTTGCTCAGCTCACAGGTGGTCCACTCTGCATCAAAATGACTGACATGATCTTCTACCTGAACAGCAAGTACGTCCAATACCAGGCACAAGTTGTCCACAAGAGCATCATGGAGTCGGCTGTTGCGGCTGCTGATGCGTACGACGAGGCCATTCAAGCCAAGATCCAGCGAGAGGAACTCATCCGCTCGAGCAAGAAGAACCAGCTCAACACGCAGCTCGTAGTTAGCCCGCGCGCTGGGAGTTCGGACCCGGCGCTCGCGACAGAGGCGCTGAGTAGCAGTTCTTCGTACTTGCTTGACACGTCTGCTCACTTGTACCGACAGCTTTTTGCCGACAAACTGCCAGCTCAAAGCTGGCTCGTGAGTGCGCCTATGAATGTTGCTGGTAAGCTTGCATCCCGACTCTTCGGCAGCCCTCAAGTGGGTGATCAGTCGGAGCAACAAGGCACACAGAACGTTTCGAGTGAAGAACCGAAAGGCGAGGACGAGCATTTGCGAAGCGACACGGATGGCCGCGAAGCCAAGAGTTTGCTGGAAGAGCTCAATGGGCTGAACATGCAGTTGCTCGAGCGTCTGGTATGGGAAGAGCTCTCACCATGAGTATTTCTCATGCGTGTCGTGCTGATGAGAGCGTTGGCTGTGTGTCACAGGAAAGTTGTGAGGACAAAATCGCACATCTGACCGTTGAACGGGACCAAGAGCGTTCCCGAGCCCACCTGATCCAAGTCGAGAAAGAGAATTTGGTGGCGAGCCTGGCATCAAAAGACTTGGATCTGCTCGCTGTAAAGAATGACCTGTCTCGAATCGAACGCGAACGTGGAGCCTGGCGAGAAATCCAACAAGAACGTGACGCACTGTTAGAGGAGAAGCATCGATGGGCAATGGTAAGTGACGGGAGTTCTGCGAAAACGATCGCGATACTCTGATCTTGTCACTATGTGTGTGCTGTGTAAGACGGACGATGATGTTGCCGACGATTCTGCTGAAAATGGTCGCAGCGATCTAGACTCTGAGACGAAGAACAAGTTGGAGCAGGAGTTGGGCCAAGCTGAAGCCAACGTATTGCGTCTTCGCGCTGAACTAGGATATTCACTTTCTAACCATCTCACTGGCACGTCGACTCGGCTCGAGAAAATTGCGAGGGTGAGCGAACTTGTTGTGATCATGCATGCTCTGGTACTACCTAGGAGTCTAATATGAGCTAATGCACGCTATAGGAGATGACGGCTTCGAAGAGGCAGTATGAAGACCAAATGCGCGAGTCAGAGGAAGAAGTATCTCAGCTGAAGCAGCAGATTGTGAAGTATCGGAGTCAGAAGCGTGTGCTCATCGCCGAGATCAAGAACATCCAAAGCCAGTCGGAGAGCCAAGTGGCCGTTGCAATGGCAGAAGCCAACGAAGCCCGGATGGTGAACAAGCGGCTCAAGAAGCAAAATGAGCTTCTGCTCACCCAGATTCGCTCGCTCGTAGACGATGCCCGCGAGCAGGAGAAAAAACTGCAAGACCAAGTTGAGGAGAAAATCAAGGAGGCACAGTTAGCTCTCCACAGGCTGCACACAGAGGAGACGCATCCGAACGATGAAGAAGCCCAAGAAATGGAAGACATCTCGGATGAGTCTACGTTCGCGCTGCCAACGCCGTCACCAGAGCGTGAAATCAGTGAAATCGAAGTCAAAGCTTTAAGCACTGCGGCGACGGAAGAATCGGAGGCTGAATCGACTGTTCCTTACACGCTGAGTGCCGACGACATTGCCCTCCTCAATGGGCAGCGAACGCCCACACCGCCGCGAGCAGGTGTGCGGCCTTCTCCGGCTCCTACTAGTAGCTGGTCGACATCTGCGCACTACGCAACGCAGTCGTCGTCGAGCGCTGCGCCGTCGGTGGTCGGAAACCCGCACCGAGCTCGCCTCGTTGCTTTCTTCCAGTCGAAGGATCCGTCAATGTTACCCGAAGTCGACTCGATGCTTGAGAGCTACGCCGGTGTCGAGTCGATGTTATTCGAAAGCCTTGAGCTCAAGTATAACTTCATGGAGCTCAACGGGCTCGACCAGTGAGTCCGCATTTTGCTCCACATCAGAATAAAGCGGCATGTAGCGAAATGAATTGTGCAAACAAGAATTACACCTGGATTAGCAAATGACAAGTCTCTTCAGAGGAAGTCGTCCAGTGCGTCGTGACGTCGCTCTGCCTAGTTGGTCTTGGGCTTGGAAGCCGCTGGCTTCGGAGCGGCCGGGCGAGCCGTGCAGCACGAGCACATCCAGCCGAGCAGCAATCCGACGAGCAGTCCGCCCGAGAAGGTCGCGAGCAGCACGTTCTTCTTCGTCGCGAGCAGCGCCAAGAAGTCGCTGTAGATGATCGAGATGTGGCGCGCAATGTCCCCAAACAGGTCCATCTGCGGTGGCACGGGCTCGGCCGTGATGGTCTTGTAGCCGCTGCGCGCAAAGCGCGTGAGCTCCTCGAGCGTGCGCGGGCCGGCGTACTTGTACATCTTGCCTTTGCGGAAAAAGAGAATCGTCGGAAGGCCCTTGATCTCAAAGCGCTGGCTCTGTTGTTCAACCATACCCACAAATTGAAACGCAGTCAGCCAACCAAGTCCACCCTTCCGCGCCAAGAGACCACAAGCAGTCGTACCAGGTCGTAGTGGTCGGTGGTGTCCACCTTGGCCACGTTGATCTCGCCCTTGAGCTCTACAGGTTAGTTAGCGAGATACAAACACGCGCGTATGAGCTACAGCCCGCAGTTGCGCCACATGATGCACCCATTCCGTACCGTTCGCGACCTGCTCGTAGATCGGGCCGAGGCGCTTGCAGTGGCCGCACCAGGGCGCGTAGAACTCGATGAGCCAGTCGCCCGTGGTCGCGCCTGTCGCGACCTGCGTCAGGTGCTCAAAGTTCTCGCTCGTGAGCTCGATGACGTTGGTCGTGAACGCGTCCTTGGCGAGCGCCGGCGACGCGGCGCAGCACAGCGCGACCGCCAGCAGCAGCACCGACGCGACAAACCCACGCGGCGCCATGTTGGATCTCGTCTTCTTCCTCGTCTCTCGTCTCGTGGCGCGACAGTGCGGGAATGACACGTTGCAATGGCGGCGCATTTTTTCCAGCAACAAACACAGCCGAGATGTACATGACTACCAGGTAGTCATTTGTGGTGAGTGCTTCAACTGGATGAATCTTTTTGGAGGAGCTGTGGGGCGTCCCACATCCATTCTATCTGGAACGCTCCACTGGACTTCTGTTTCGGTAGAGTGACGCTCGACGTAGTGACATGGTACCCCAAAATTCGATGGCAATGGCGACCGCCAATATGGATGCGCCTGGTGCGGTCGCCGAGGCGCCGGCTGTGGCGCCCGTGGCGCGCACCAACCGCGTTAAACAAGACGCGACTCCTGTGAATAAGAACAAGAAGAAGCGGCGTCTGAAGGTGGCGCCGCGCTTCCACGATCCGAGCGCGTTCGCGCACACACCGCGGGACGACGCCGAGCACAACGTGGCGCTGCTGCGCGACGTGTTCACGACCGCGACGTGCCGGTGCTTCATTGCCAAGTCGTTCAGCGACGCGAACCTCCACAAGAGCCTCAAGTACGGCGTGTGGACCTCTACGTACGCGCACAACGGCGTGCTGGACGCCGTGTTCGGCAGCGAGTTCTCGGCGCTGCGGCCCGTGCTGCTCTTCTTCAGCGTGTGCGGCAGCAAGCACTTCAACGGCATCGCGCGCATGACGTCGCGCGTGCGCACGGACGCCAAGTTCCCGCTGTGGGAGAAGCCCAACAAGTACGACGGGTTCTTCCACGTCGAGTGGCTGCTGGTCAAGGACGTGCCCAACTTTGCGCTCACGGACATCAAGATGAGCAACACGCCGACCAAGAAATCCATCACGGCCTGCCGCGACTGCGAGGAGGTGCTGTACGAAGAGGTGCGTACGGCTGTCCGCTTATTGATTGGCTTTTGTCGGAGCGCAGAGTCTCATGGTGGTGTTCATGCGTAGGCGAGTCGGTTTATTGAGATCTTCACGGCGTACCCGAGCACGTCGAGCGCGTGGGACGACTACGAGGTGTTTGAGAAGCAGCAAGTCGAGCTCGAGGCCAAACGCGGGTTGAAGAGTCCTGTGGATCCGGCCGATTTCGTACCGACGCTCATGTAGACGATGAAGATGTTCGAAATCGAAGAGACGGGCACAGGAGGGAGAGGTCTGGAAACAAAATAGACGATGCATGTGTGAGTCCGCGTGGTGTGGAGCTCGGGATTCCGGGAGGGTAATCACGAGCAGGTGATACCACGTGTTAGATATATCACTGCGCTTCGGCTCGCCCGCTACCCTTGTGCGGCGCCTCGTTGTGCCAAAACTCAAGTCGTGCTTTCTTCGCCAAGCGCGTTCCTCTTCGAACCGCTTCTCCCACTCCCACTGGCGCTTGAGACGCTGGCTGTACCACCCAACAGGGTCTCGCAGCAACCGCTGCTGGTGTACACACTGCTTCGCGACCAAATGGGCGATCCGATCAGGATACGTTTGTGTGAGCCACGTGGTGGTATCAATGGATTTATCGAGAGGCAGCGCATCTAGCTGCTCGACATTGGGCCCATCGGCAAGTGCATCAATCAGCGTCTTGAAAAGCGCCACATCGCCTGTAGCCACCGCGATACGGAGACTCATGGGAGTCAGCTCGGCTCCGTTCGCGAGCAGCCACGTCGTGACATGCCGCGCGCCTGCGCCGACCACAATGTCGATGGGGATCCGCGTAGACAGCACGAAGCGGGAGATCAGCGGTAGCAAGTCAGAACCGGTGGGAAGCTTCGCCTCACCGACAATGCGAACGCTTGCCAGGCAACGTGATGCAATGTGTGCAACGACGTCTTTGCGTTTGCTGCTTCCGCACACGGACGCCTGAGTCACAGGCGAAGCTGCCGCCGGCTCCTGCACCGAGTCGCTGTTGTTTGCGGTCGTCGCGGTCTCCTCGCGCCGGTAGAACGTCTCGATCCATTCCAGGTCCTCACGGTGGTTGCTGTAGTCTTCTCGCCGGTATTGACGCTCGACCGCGATGTCCTCGCGGTAGTATCGGCGGTAATCTTCCAGCCTCTCGTCCCGCCATTGCACGCGCTCCTCAACGTACTCAAGCTGCCGCTTCAAGTGGCGGATCTCGTACCTCATGGCGGCGGCTACAGACGACGCCATACTGTTCGTGGCGCGGCGTGGGAGTGCGGCACAGCGTGTGCTCTTCCTCTCCTCGCTTTGCTGCTCGTCTTACTGTTGAAATTGGTGGATTGCGCTCGCTGTTGCTCTTCGGCATTCATACTCCAAGACACGAAATCGAACGTTTTATTCTCCTCGTTATCCAATCAGATCGCTTGTTCACACGTCACAGATTTTCGAATGTCGTGGCCTCCTCACTCACAACGGAGGCGAGCGCGTTTGCGCTGCCAGCACTCCTCATCAATAGCGTCCTCCCACTGCCACTGGCGCTGCAATCGTTCGATGTACCGTGTCCACTGGGTTTGCGGTCGTTGGCCAAGCGAAGACGAGATCCGAGTGAACTCGTTGGCCATGTGCGTGGGGTACTCTCGCATGAGCCACTCGGCGATCGCGCTGTGGCTACCGATGGGCAGCTCTGTGAATACACCGCAGCTTAGGGGAGTCTGGAGGTGCTGGAACACGAGCTGTACCATCGGCAGGGATCCTGTGTTGACAGCGGCATGAGCAGTGCGCTCGCTCGGTTTCTTGCCGTTCGCGAACAGCCACGCCGAGATGTGGTACGCGCCACGGCTCACTGTCACATCAATCGGAATACGCATCGAGACGAGGAAGCTCGAGATGAGAGAAAGCACGTCCTGACCGTGCGGGATTCGCGACTCACCCACGACGCGAACACAAGTCAACGGCTGCACCGGTAACCATCGCTCACTCGAGGCGGGGGTCTGCTCCAGGGGAAAGAGCGCGTTTTCCCAGACCGTCGCTCGAGTTGTCTCCACCCAGCGGGCTTCGGGGACGCCGCCCATTGCTGTCATCGATGAAAATATAAGTTCACGCAGCTGATCGGCTTCGCTGTTGCGAATCGCCATCATGGTCGTGTGGTAGTCTCTCTCACGTTCCAGCTCGCGCGCATGAAACACGAAGAAGCGCTCGCGCTGCTCTTCTTCGAACTTCCGCGCGCGTGCCATCGCCGCCTGGTGACTGCGGCGCTCGACATCGAGCAAAGCCCGCAAGTGCCGGATCAACCTGCCGCTCCGGAGCAGCTCCTCACGCAGCCCCGAGCTCTTGCGGTCGTGGAAAAATGAATCCTTTGGGTTGTCTGTGCGCGTCGATGTGGGGCGCTTCTTCGTCTCTGCAGGGAGTTCCCTGTCTCGTGATCGCTGATCACAGGATTCTCTTGTCAAGATGGTTGGGCGGGGCTCAGTGCGGAGAGAGGCGTTCGTCGTGTCACCCATAGTGAGCTGGTGGTCGAAGCGCCCGGCAGACTACGCCTCGAGGGCGACCCGCTGGAGATCGTCAGCTTGTACCCCACTGAGCGTACTCCTGCTTTCGTTGGTGTTCATTTTGCGAACGGATCCCAATCTTGGAAACTGCGAGATTCGGCGAATGAATCCGCGAGTCGTGGGTCGCTCGCGTTCTGGTTCGCGCCACCAAGGTGGGCGAGCTGAAGAGACTTGGCGCCAACGTGGCATTTGAGCCAATCCGCAGCATGATGGGCACTGAAAGGCGGTTCTGATTGGAGAGTTCGTTCATCGACGTCGCGACCAGAACTCGAATGCATGCCCTTTCACCGGAACGTAGGCGTGTGCACACGCAGCCATCTGCGCGACGGCAACACGCCGCCCTGGGCTCTATTACCGTATAGCCATTTTTTCGGAGCTCAATGGTGGTGAGCCGGTGCCGTATGCGACAGGGTGAGAAACGCCAATTATACCCCAGGGTCACAAATTCCCATCCATAACGGAAAAACCGGCGGAAAAAGAGAGAAAGCACGCGCACCACAACCGAACGCTCTAAGCGACCGACCGCCCCGCTCCCCATGGACAGCTACGCTGCCGTCTCGACGCCGGGCGGCGCGCAGCCGCAGCAGGAGCAGCAGGAGCGGCGCCCGTCGGCGGCAGCCGCGGCGGCCTCGTTCTTCGGGCTGCGCGACGACCGCGACTCGGTCTCGGGCGAGCCCGTGGACGACCCGGAGCTCGAGGCCGCGGCCGAGCAGGTGGACACGTCGCTACGGTTTTTCTGCGTGACGTTCGACGCCGTGGAGAAGTATCTGCCCATGGTCGTGAGCATCAGCGTGGGCGCGTACTTTGGCGCCGGCTCGCGCATACTGCTCACCGAGTTCACGAACCGCCTGACCAACGACGAGGGCGCGCTGCTGCGCATCCTGGGTGCGGGCTACTTTTTGCCAAACATCGTCGGCTGCTTCGTCATGGGGCTCGCGGCGCGCTGCAAGCCGCTGCTGCGCGACCGCTACAGCGTGTTCTTCACGGGCCTCACGACGGGCTTCTGCGGGTGCTGCACGACCTTCGCGAGCTGGGACGTCGGCGTCGCGGCAAAGATCATCCACGGACTGATCATCACGGCCGTGCTGCTGGCGGCGATCCAGATCGCGTGCGCATTCATCGGGTTCCGCTGCGGCGTCCACGTCGCGGAGGCGCTGATCGCCTACTTCAACAAGCAATCGGCGCCCTTCCCGAAGCCACCAATCGACGCCAAGCAACTGCAGCACCATCTCGACCGTGAGGTGCACGCGTTCGATGCCGTGCGCTCGCAGAGCCTCGCCAGCGGCGTCGCGCGCCGCATGGCCTCCACGAAAGACGCGCTTGTCGCCGCACGCGACGCTGCCAAAGAGCTCGTGGCGGAGATCACGCAGGACGAGCATTTGCAGCCGGCGCACTTCCACCACCCGCGTGGCTGGGGGTGCGTGGGCGTGATCCTGTTCTTGTGGCTCTGGATCCCGCCGTTCGTCGGCTTCAACAACTACGCGAGCTCGCGACTCTTTGGCCTCACGCTCGCGCCGTTCGGGGCGCTGCTGCGGTACTACCTCTCGCTCTCCAACAGCAAGCCGCAGTGCGCGGATTTCCCGTGGTACACGTTCTTCGCCAACATCGCGGCCACGGCGTTCAGCTGCGTCATCATTATCATCGGCAGCGCGACGCGCTACGGCCGCGCGTACGAGTTCCTCGGCGACGGCGGGCTCGTTGTGGGCTTTTGCGGCTCGCTCTCGACCGTCTCGACGTGGATCAACGAGATCGACGCGCTCGCGACGCGCAAGACGTGGCTCGCGTACCGGTACGCGCTAGTGAGCATTGGCGTCGGCCAGCTCGTGGCCATCGTGCTGCTCGGACTCTACGCCATCAGCGCGCGCCCGCCGATCATCGTTTAGAGTGTACATCAAATACACCTGTATGGCCAGCAGTGATTTGTTGGCATGCAAGTTTGCCTTCCATGTTTCCGCCTCGAAGTGAGGAGGAAACGGCCTTATGACATGTGGTTTTCATCGTTCAGATGTTGAAGTGCGTTGGGGGGAAATTCCCCCAAAGGGAAACCACAGGTAAATACATCCGACACCATGGACCTCCGGCCGCGCCGCTCGGCCGTCATGCCACCGTCTTCGTCTCCAACACCACCGCCACCACTGCCACCGCCGGCGCGTGTGCTGCAGTTCGACGCGCATCTCGTGCTGGTGGATGCGGCCACCAAGCAGCTCCGCGTGTCGCCGCGCATCGGCATCATCTCCGTGAACACCACGGACCGTATCCTGCTGTTTACATACAAGCGCGGATCAAGCGGCAGCTTCATGCGGACGCTGCGCGAGCCCCACAAGTGCGTGGTCGCCGGGCTGGGCATCCAGATTTGGTCGCGCGTCTCGAAGAGCACGGTGCGGTGCCGCTTCGCGAGCGACCGCGAGAAGCAGTGCTGCCTCGAAGTGCTCCAGATCATGGGCGTGCGCGTGATTGACGTGAGCTCGCAGCGCTTTATCACGCACCAGCGCGCAACCCAGCACGGCCAACACGCGGACCATCAGGCGGATCGCTACACAGGTGAGCACTAGCGGACACATGATATCAGGGTTCGCCTTGGCGTCTGATCGTATCCTTTTCCCCCCTCCATACAGCGGACTTTAACACGCTCTCGGCAGCCATCGCGCACCCGACGCAGGCGCGGGAGCTCACCTCTTTGCTATCTACGTATAAAGCATCGGACCAGCTTGCGGGCGACATCGCCACCATCTCGCGCACGTTCTTCGGCGGCTCCATCTTCGCCAAGAAGCATGGATAACTTCCTTCATCAAGGTTACGCTCCCTCACTAAGTTAACCTAGTTACACAGGTATTTTCCAACTGACCCGCATGTTCTACTAACCTGGACCCGGCCCGTTTTCGTGAGCCATTTCAACTGACCTTCACGCGACCAACGGCGAGAGGAACGAAGGCGGGGAAATGGCGCGCTGTTGCTCACGCCGCGCGCCAGTCGCGCGAGGCCTATCGCGCGCGCTGTCAGCAGCTGTTCTTGTGGTGTACGTGTTGCTGTGCGCCGCGGAAGTGGAGGCCGTCGAGTGGAGGCGGTGGGTGGACAAGGGCAAGGAGAAGGCCGCGGAGGCGGCCGAGTGGGTCGGCTACCACTCAGGCATTGGAGGTACGATCCTCTCCGCTTGTGGCGCCGTTGCTACTTGCCATGGGAGAAAGGTGCGTTGGTGCTAAAACCCTTCGTGTTTCGTGGTGTTCGAAGAACAATGCCTCTTCGTTGACAAGCCCGCGGTGGCCGTGCACGAGTACCTGAAGAAGAACTTGGTCGCGCAAGATCGCGCGATTGAATCCGTCGTGGCCGCGGTCGAGTCATGGGAGTTCTCGTACGTTACAAATGTGTGGTAAATGTGTTCGCACATTGAATGTCTGACAGATTCACGAATACTGGGGCTCACAGGCGCAAGTCGAGCAAGGATCGAACGCCCATGGTGTTGGCCATCACGGGTCCAACTGGAACAGGCAAGACAGAGATGTCGAACCTGCTTGCAGAGAGTCTGTTCAAGCGAACGCGCAAGCTTCCCAATAGCGAGAAGATGCTCCCCACGGGCCTCTTGATATTCAGGTCCGTATGAACATGGATCGATGCGACGTTGGTCAACTTTTTATCCTTATTGACCGTGTGAGGCGTTGCTAGAGGAGAAGACTTCAGCGATTCGTTTTCGAATCCCATCACGGAGTATCACACGCAAATCAAGACGCGATTGGTTGAGCATTTGCAGTTTTGCTCGGGCAAGGCTGTCGTGGTGTTTGACGAAGTCCAGAAGGTTATCCCTCACACTCTCGACGGTACGAGCACTTGTCGCTTTCTTTTTCACCGATCACGAAATGCTGACAGTGGAATGAATACAGCGATTATGGAGGCTGTGAGTGATAGAGCCCAGTTGTCGTACTACAAGAACGGAGTGACCAAGACGATCGACACAAGCAATGTGAGATATCTGATCTTAGCGCCTGAGGTGACTCGGATCTGTATGTCTCACGGACGTTGGGTGTAGGTCATCTTCATGCTCGTGTCCGACATCGGTGTCAATGAGATGGAGCACGTCATTATCAACTACGAAAATCGCGAAGATGTTCCGCCAGCGGAGCTTGAGAACGCAGTCAAGAATGCTTTGGATGCTCAGTGGTCGCGTCTCAGCTTCGGCAAGATGGTGGATCAAGTGATTCCGTTTCTCCCGTTCGAGCACACACACGTCGCTCAGATTATCGATCTCAAGCTACGGCAGCTGGACAAGAACTACCGCGGCGTCTATTGGCATCGTCTGTGGATCGAGGTGGGTTTGTACATGTTGCCGGGCCACTGTCTGGCCATTTTTCTGACACTAAACCTGATGTATGCAACAGCCTGGGCTAGCTGATCGGATGTCTCTTTCCGACTCAATGAAGTATGTTGTGCGCAAGGCCAGTGTGAAGGGCACATTCACGTCTCAGAAGATCTACGCCGTGTACGGAGCGCGAAGTGTCGAAACGGGCCCGATTCAACTTCTGAAGTCGAAGCTCTTGCGGTATCTGCGGCCGTTCAATCCAGGTTCGTAGTAGGTCAATGTTTTCTCGAACCAGGCAGCGTCTCACATTATGTCGATTGGTCTGTTGATCTATAGACTCGGAAGTGCGCGTGTCATTTGACTCGGATGCAAGCGAAGTTGTGATCCAGTCGTGTGGCCCTGAGGACCCGACGCAGAAGCTTGGGGACCGAACAGCCGACGGCGAGATGATTAGCGTGAGCTGCGCGATCAAGTGGCAAGGCGCCCTCGACTAAACGCGAAGCTCCTCAGGCTCTGTGCAGTGTGATTCGTGCTTGCAAATAAAGGCTAGAGAGAAATGAAAACCCACCATCGCATCCAAAAGCCCACAAAGCCAACCTGGAGTGGAGCCATTTTGACCCGGAATCATGGGTCGCGGCTTGTGACATATTCTTCCCCAGTAGTTGTTTAAAACAACTCGTGTTTGAAGTTGCTGTTTGAAACAAAGATCGCATTATCCATGATTTCCACCAATCCAGTCACCTGATATGTGGTACGATTCAACCATTGGCTAAAATTCCTCCAATTTCCTGGGGGAGGATTTGGGGCAATTCCCCACTGTGCTCGAAACGGGATCGATCCTGGAGAAGCCCCAGGAGGAAAGGAAGCCCCAAGAGGAACACGGAAAGGAACGCCTTCCGGCTTCTTCTGTCTCTCCGTGTGTGGATAACGCCGCCGCCCTCTCTCTCTCTATCCCCTATCCGCGTTGTCTACGCCACCACCATCGTCTAGCAGTATGAGCAGCCTTGAGTCGAGCGACATCTGGGGCGGCGCCGAGGAAGGCCTGGACCCGGAGATCCTGCTCATGGGCAACGACGAGCTGCGCCAGCGGATCCGCCTGCTGGACAACGACATCCGCATCATGCGCAGCGACATCCAGCGCATCAACCACGAGACCAACTCGCAGCGCGAGCGCATCAAGGAGAACAACGAGAAGGTCAAGCTCAACAAGCAGCTGCCGTACCTCGTGGGCAACGTGGTCGAGATCCTCGAGCTCGAGGACGACGAGGACGAGCAGGACGGCGCCGCGACCGACGTGGACGCCGCGCGCAAGGGAAAGAGCGCCGTCATCAAGACCTCGACGCGCCAGACCATTTTCTTGCCGATCCCGGGCCTCGTGGACTCGGAGCAGCTCGTGCCGAACGACCTCGTCGGCACGAACAAGGACAGCTACCTCATCTTGGAGAAGCTCCCGGCCGAGTACGACTCGCGCGTGAAGGCCATGGAGGTGGACGAGAAGCCCACGGAGGAGTACAGCGACATTGGCGGGCTCGACAAGCAGATCCAGGAGCTTGTCGAGGCCGTCGTGCTGCCCATGACGCACCGCGAGAAGTTCGAGGCCATCGGTATCCAGCCGCCCAAGGGCGTGCTCCTCCACGGCCCGCCGGGCACGGGCAAGACACTGCTTGCGCGAGCATGCGCCAAGCAGACCGATGCGATCTTCCTCAAGCTCGCGGCGCCGCAGCTCGTGCAGATGTTCATCGGTGACGGCGCGAAGCTCGTGCGTGACGCGTTTGAGCTCGCCAAGGAGAAGTGCAAGGACAAGGACAAGGGTGGCGCCATCATTTTCATCGATGAGCTCGACGCGATCGGAACGAAGCGTTTTGGCGGTGAGCAGTCGGGCGACCGTGAAGTCCAGCGTACGATGCTCGAGCTACTGAACCAGCTCGATGGTTTCACCGCCAACACAAAGATCAAGGTCATCGCGGCGACGAACCGACCCGACGTGCTGGACCCGGCGCTGCTGCGATCGGGTCGTCTCGACCGTAAGATTGAGCTGCCGCACCCGACGGAGGAGGCCCGCGCGCGTATCCTTCAGATCCATTCGCGCAAAATGAACGTCGACATGGACGGTGCGTGCCGCAAAGGACTTCGGTTATGTTCTATCGTACGTGATCGGTTCCCTAACGACTGTTTCTGTGGCTGTCTCGTGCGTTGCAGATGTGAACTTCGATGAGCTGGCTCGCTGCACAGATGACTTCAACGGCGCACAGCTCAAGGCGGTAGGTTGTCCTTTCTACGATTGATATCCACCTATCATTTACTGACACTGTCATGCGTGAAGGTTTGTGTGGAGGCCGGTATGCTTGCTTTGCGACGCGACTCGAGCATTATCAAACACGAAGATTTCATGGAGGGTATCGGCGTCGTCTCTGCGAAGAAGAAGACAAGTCTGCAGTACTACGCCTAAACCGTTCTTTTTCAAGCTGTCCCCTTTCTCTTTTGGGTGAAAAAAAGAGTATCAAGCTACAGCATTCAACAGCATGGAAAAAAGACTCTACCGCGGTAACTACTTCACCTCTTCGTGTTGCATTCTTTACGTTGCCATCATTGTTTTTTTGCTCAGCCCCTTACGCTGCTCAATTGACGACGATCGTGTGATACATGAGCAGTTATTCTGAAACGTCAGGCTAAATTGACCCGCGTCCACTCTCTCCGATTCTGAATCGAGCTGTGCGTGACGCTGGACGATAAAAAAAACTATACCTTCAACCGTGCTTGCTCAACGCTGACGTGCCGGGGACTCGGCGGGCAGTTCACCTCACTCGTAGGTCCTCAGCTGTCCGTCGATAATCACGAAGCTGTTCGACAAAGCGCACGTATGCCCTCCGTCACACACCCTCGCTAGCTCTCATTATGTCCAAGGTCACGCCACAAGATGAGCCGCAAGCTGAGGAAGCGCGTGACGCGATTCCTGTCGGTGGTGCTCGCGCGTTTCCTACCGGCCCTTCAGCGAGTTCCGCTTCGCCTCCATCTAGTAAACCTCCGGGAACCATTGACCGCGCCAAGGTGGGTTGATTACGACGTTGTGGAATCCCGGTTTGCCATGTGTGAAGAATTGACACAGGTGTTCCTAGATGAACATTCGCCGAGGATCTCGACGACTTATCCAGGCATTCGAGCCTAAGGAAAACGCAGAGCTGGTTTGTTACTAGCATGCTGACGACTCGAAGAAGTGGGGGCGGTTAGATTGACGATTCGGTGCTTGGCTGGTTGGGTAGCAACTAGATCTAGATCGCTTCTACACAGCGCGACACCGGCGGCGCACGCATCTCCATGAAGAAATCACAGGCACACTTGTCCGTGGTGGCGTCGATATCGAAGCAGTCGATGCCATGAGCCCGACGAAAACGCGTGGTATTATGATGACTTTATCGCCGGGAGAGGAGTACGAGAACTATCAGAAAGTGAATCTCGCGACCAATTTTCAGCAGGCCGCACTGCTTTCGGACGATGTTGATGATGACGACGACGACAAGATCTTGGAAGAGGATGGTGAAGACGCTGATGGTGTTGCGTCCGAGGGGGGAAAGTCCATTGGTACGGACCGTGGCATGTCGGGACGATCCGGTCGATCGTTCAGATCCGACGATGGTGGTGCTGAGAAGAAACCACCGAAGACCCTCCTAGGTGATCTAGCCGCGTCCATGACCGACACTGCTCGTAAGAACGCGCTCGTGTCGCCCACCGCGGTCCCCGTTGACAGTCCGACGCTTCGGCGACTGATCAAGCGCAACACATTCCGCACGCGGGCCAAGGCGTTCTCGCGATCCAACAAGATGATCAACCCACACGGTCGGATCCGGCTTGTGTGGGACATGTTCAGCATTTCGTTCATTCTTTACAATGCAGTGGTGCTGCCGGTACGAGTGTTGATGGATTGGGGCCTCTCGTATTGGGTGCGACGGTCACATGACTCAGCAAACTACTTGACTGTGGATCTAGTTTCGAGCGTCCTTCAACCGATATGAACAAAAGCAAGACTCGTTCGACGTGTTTCTAGACCAGTTCTTCATCTTCGACATGGTACGTGCGACTGGTGGACATCCACGAATCATCAACCAGACTTCTTATGTGCTATAAGCGCAGTTCGTGACTTTCAATACCGCAGTCGATAACGAAGGCACCGTCCAGTACAGTCGGCGTGCGGCCGCAAAGGCATATTTGTCTGGTTGGTTCGTCGTCGACCTCGTCGCGGCGATCCCTTACGACGACATCCTGCCAGCCGACTCCGCGTCCACGAGCTCTTCGCTGCGTCACTCGCTCAAGCTGCTGCGTCTAATTCGCTTGCTTCGATTGTTCCGAATATCGCGCATCTTCCGACGCATTCAGAACGCGATTTTCATTCGATCTACACTGACGGCATTGTTCAAGTACATTCTCATGGTTGTCTTTGTCTCGCACTGGTTCAGCTGCATCTTCCATGCCATCGCCGCGAGCCAGTCGAGCTCCGTCAACTGGATCACGATCAACCACCTGGACGATCCTCACGGTGACAAGTGGGACCGTTACGTCGCTGCACTGTACTTTGCCGTCATGACGCTGTGAGTGTACCTGCTTCGTCAGTCACGGGCTATGTGCTGCCATGACACTCACAATCTCTGAATGCACCTAGAGCGACCATCGGATTTGGTGATATCGCCGGAACAAACGCCGACGAGCGTCTCTTTTCGATCTTTGCGATGATTGTTGGCGGCGGTATCTTCGCGTACGGCATCACAAATGTACGGGACGCTCGAAATCATCTCTTGAGAGCGTTTCTCATTCTCTGACCTTGCTTGGTGGCATCTCCATGACAGATCGTGGAGCTCGTCTCCAGTTTGACCATCGTGGAGTCGCGCTTTCGATCGAAGATGGACGAAGTGAACGAGTACATGGCCGCGCGCGAGTTGCCCATGAAACTACGCATCGAGATTCGCGAATTCTACCACAACACGCGCGAGTCACGCGAGAGCCGGCTCAACGGCGAGCAGCAAATCCTGGGCGAACTCTCCTCGAAGCTGCGCTCAAAGATCGCGCTGAGTATCAACGACCAGTTCCTGCGCAAGTTCCCGTTCTTCACAGGAAGCGACCCGAGCTTCCTGCTTGAGCTCGCGCTCAACATGCGCATGATCCACTTCGCACCGCTCGAGGACGTGATCATCGAGGGCGAGATCGGCCACGAGATGTTTTTCATTTTCCGGGGCGCGGTCGAAGTGCTGCGCGACGGCAATCAGATAGGCATCCTCGGCGAGAACCAGTACTTTGGCGAGATGGCGATCCTGAGCACCGATAATCGGCGGCGCGCTACAGTGCGTACGCTCTGCTTCTGTGAGTTGCGCATGCTCTCGAGGAACCGCTTCCTCGAGGCGCTCGCGCTGTTCCCGGCCATGCAGGCCAAGATGGCGCAGGTCGCAAGGGCACGACAGCCGAAGCCACCGCCGTCGTCCAAGTCGTCGCCCTCCAAGCACGGGAAATCACCCAACAAAAAGGGACCTCCCTCGCCCGAGAAGTTCTCGCTGCTGCCCGAGCCGACGCTATCGGTCGTGAAGCTACCACCACAAATGTCGGGCCAGGCGACGGCGTCGACGCCTTCGTCGTCGCAGCGCAAGATGTCGGTACCGGCGCCGCTGCCCATGGCCACGACGGCCGCGCGGCTTAACACGGTTGTGCGGCGCCCCACGACGATGCCCACGACCAGCGGCCTCAGTACCGCCATGGCGCAGTCGCTCACGGACATCAACGCCAAGCTCGAGGAGGCCACGCGCCGCCAGGAGACGCTGGTCGCGCACCTCGTGCGCATGCAGAGCGAGCTCGCGCGGCTCGTGCCCAGCGACGTGTAGAAGGGGGAGGGGGGACGGGATGGACGGGACATCGTCGTCACCTCGTGGAAGCAAAGGGGGACGTTAAAAAAAAAGCGTAGCCATCTTCGCGAAGAGCTCCATGTTCCCGAGAGTCCAATAGCCGGCTCGCCAGGCACGTTCCTGGCGACGAACCGCTGCGGAATGGGAGGATTTCCCCCGGCAGAGTGACTTTCCTGAGGTGTCGGAGGCTTTTTACGAGGCGTAAAAAGCAGTCCGAGGGAATTTGCTTCCTCAAGTGTGGAGCTTGCAGAAATCTATAGTCTAGCGTCAACAAAGTGTCCTTCTTCTCGGTTTCATGTACATGTGAACTGTGATAAATGATAAAACGACCAAATAGATACTTCACGTGTATCATCCAAGCCGTGGATTCCCCGCCGTTTTGTTTGAGCGATCACCGCCTTACCGTTCCAAGCCCATCTCCCTCCCAACGTTTGCTGGTCTCCAGCGTGTTGGCGTTCGCCGCGGCCTCTCTCCCGCCTGGTGAGGGCCATTCCCCCACGAGAACCTTCGAGCCGAAGAGATCCATCTTCGCCCACTTTCCCCGCGCGAACGCCAACCGAACGACTCCCCTTCGTTCGCCCCGTTGCCCTTCGTCTGCTCCGCACCAGCGTCCGTCCAGTTGACCCCTCGACTGCACGCGCGCCCGGGAAAGCCGAATTCCGTTGGATTCTTTTACGCCCCCAACGTTGGTTTTTTTTTTTTCTTCTCTTTCGCCCAACTTTTCTTCTCGTCGCAACCCCGAGAGATGGCCCGCGCGGACGTGACCCCGGAGGAGGTGGCGCTGCTCGCGCGCCCGTACGTGCGCGGCGAGACCGACATCTTCGCGTACCTCACGGCGCTCAT
>JAMFLL010001115.1:0-19911 GCA_027475725.1 Pythium rhizo-oryzae | reverse complement strand
CCACGCCGTGCGGCCGCGCAACAGCGAGCTGGGTGGCGTGCTGCGCGCGGCCGCGCGGGACCACTTTGGCTGGGCCGCGAGCCTCCCGGCGCTGCTCGCGCGGCTCCGCGTGAGCCCGCCCGTGGCGGCCCACGACCGCGTGAACCTGGTCAACGCGCTCGCGGACGAGGACGAGCCGTCCAGCAGCGCCACGTCGCGGCTGCTGGAGGCGCTGCTGGCGCGCCACCCGTGGACCGACGAGGGTGTCGCGCGCTGCGCGTCCACGGACTCGGCGCCGTTCGCGCGGCTGCTCGCGCTGGCCGAGCGCGTGTCCAGCGAGACGCTGCAGCGCGTGCTGAGCGTGCGCCACGCCGAGAGCGTGGTCTGGCTGGTCGCGCCGGCGCTCGTGCGCCACGCGGAGACCAAGACGTCGGAGCAGGCCACGCTGGCGCCGGCGGTGGCGCTCGTGACGCGGCTGCTGCAGGAGGCCGCGCGCGAGCTCCGCAACGAGCCGTTCGGGGACGCCGCGAAGGCCGTGCAGGTGGCCCACTGCGCGGACTGCGCGAGCCTGCGCGCGTTTCTCCAGTCGCCCGAGACGGAGACGACGCTGGCAGCATCGTGCGGCCGCCCCGAGCGGCGCCAGCACCTGCGCGAGGTGCTCCAGCGCGCCGGTGCGGCCCAGGCGCCCGCGAGCGTGCTGGTGGAGGCGGCGGAGCCAGAAGAAGAAGACAACTCGGCGGTGCGGCTCACCAAGCGCCTCGAGCGCGGCGCGTTCCGGCTGCACGTGCTCGTTAAAGAGACTGACGCGGCGCTGCGTGCACTTCGAGAGACCGTCGCTGCGGCGGCGACAACCGAGAAGTAATAGCGGCGGAGCAATCCAGGCGAGAGGAGAGGAGAAGTGAAGAGGAGAGTAGTTGAATTAAATAGGGATCGAATGTCTACGCGGCCAGCGGGTCCTGCTCCTCCTCCTGGTCGAGGTCGTCTTCCGGGTCCGCATCGCTGTGGCGCCGCCGCAGCTTGGCCACGAGCGCGCGCACGAACCGTCGGCCGGCGCGCAGCGGCGCCTTCTCGCGCTGCTGGCGCGTGGCGTGGGCCGCGCGGAAGCCCGCGAGGTCCGCCTTCGAGTAGAAGAGCTCGCCCAGGTCCACGGTCTCCCGCCACTGCGGCCCGCCGTCCTCCTCCTCCTCCTCCTCTGTGCCATGGCAGTCGCTGGCGTCCACCGCCTCGTGGAACGTCACGCGCCGCGTCGAGGCCGCGGCCGTCTTCTCGCTGGCAGTGCCATGGCCACTGCCACTGGCGTCCAGGCGCGCGAGGTAGAGCGCCGTGAGCCACTGGAGGAACGTGGAGGCGCTGGCCGCGTGCACGCGCAGGCGCAGCGTCTCGCCCGAGGCGCGCGAGCGCAGCAGCAGGCTCTGGCGCTCGCCCACGCGCGTGGCCTCGAGGTCGAGCAGCAGCACGCGGCGCGGCGCGCGGTTGAGCTTGAGGTCGGCGCGGCGCGCGTAGCAGCGCAGGCGGCCCTGGTGGAGCGCGGCGTAGACCCAGCGCGGGCGGCGGAGCTGGAGCGCGCCCAGCACGGCGCGCCGGCGCGTCCACCTGGGGGAGGACGAGGAGGAGGAGGAGGACGAGGAGGAGGACGAGGAGGGGTCGACCTCTTCGAGGCTGATGAAGCCCGTGAGCATGGCGGAGGAGCTGCAGAGGGACCGCGAGCGCATGCTTTGTGGGGGACGGGCGGAGAACAAAATGGAAATGGGAGGAGGGGAGGGGACGCACAGCGGAGCGGACGGGAGGGCGCGGGAGAGGCGCGCGGTCCACGGTGGAGAGAGCGGATATATCATCGCCAGCCGGAGATAGACAGCAGCGCCGGGACGTCTATCCAGCGATAGACTGGTCGACCCCACCACATGGATGGCTGCAGGCACGATGCGTGGGTCGCCTCCATGTGGGTGCGCAGCCAAGGAAGCGGCTGATTCGGCCGGGGCCCTGAGGAGGAGGGCGAGCGGAGCCACGCACCCCTCTGCCTCAACTCATGAGGAGCGACAGCAATACCAGCGACCAGTGAACCCACACTTTTGGGTTTAGACCTGTCACTGAAATGGGGGAGGTGCTGATGGTGGATTCCATGGGGCAAAAGGTTACGGTACCGGGTACCACCTAGTACATATTTTTAATGGCCGTCACTTCGTCCGAACTCAAAATCACCATGGTCATTCGCCCTGCGTCATCGGTGCTGTGGTGCCGCGTCGTTGGGAATGAAGCTCTCGGTATCTCCAGATGCGATTCTGGGCGGAACGAATCTGGGAGCGAATCTGGGGCGCCAGCTTCTAGATCGGCATCAGCCAGGCCGACGGCTGCCATGGCAGACCAGCCTGGCGGCCTGCCGTTTGGCTGCGGCACCACACTGCTCTGACATCACGCCGGGTGGCATGGCGTAAAAGAGATTACAACCCCGTGATCATGATGGCCCCAGATTCGATTCTGACTTGGCATTTTTTGCCGAGCCAAAACTCAAACTTGTGGGACACCTGTACCACAAGGGGCGCATGTTCGGAACAGCTCCTCCCATTTTACGATCCCCAAACCGCGGGAGGAGAGGTGTCGACAGCGACGCTTGGCGACCTCTGTTGAGTCAATCGCCGTCGCCGAAACTCAAGCGAACATGTCTCCATGCGCCGCTTCAGTTTCCACGCGCAAGTTCAACCTGGACGGCTGCCGGTTCCCCTCGCCCGCGATAAACTGCGGCACTTCAACACGCAGCTTCAACGGCTGGTCGCCCAAAAGCTGATGAATGCGGTTTGCCATTCGTAATCAGGTTTGGAGGTCAACCAAGATCTCTCATCTCCGCCCCAGTTCGGCTCGGCTCAAGCGTGTTTTTTTATTTTTATTGTTGTGGTTTTTTTCCTCGGCCGGCGGCGCGAGGCGACAACATGGTGGCGCATCTCCAAGAAGAGACGTCAGAAGCGCCATGGCCGTCGCGGGGGCGACTGCCAGTCACTCTGGTTTGGATGGTGGGCGTTTGTTGGGGAGCAGGCTTCCACGCTTGATGGAACGCCAAGCAGTTGCATTGGCCACGCCAGCGTTCGTTCGTCCACGGTATGTATGTCGCGTGCAGGTGCCGTCCAGCGCATACGTATGCGGTTGCGGTCGCACGAGCGCGAAGCGCCGCTGGCGATCCACGCCCCCTCACCGAACGCTCCTCCTCGTCGCATGGCCTACGCAAGCGGCGTCCAGATCATGGAAAGAAAGAAAGGAAAACATCGATAGATTACGAGTGGTGGTTCCTGGGATGTGGTCCCACGCGGAAAGGTACGCTACAGTTGATGGATCGCGCGGAGGCTATAGATAGATGGGCGGAGAACGACATGGGAGCCTCGTCACTTGCAGCGCTCGCCGACGCGGATAAGCGCGGCGCTCTTGCCGTCGAGCACGTCGTCCTTCCACCGCTGGAGGAACTCGGCGTAGTCCTTCTTCGAGTAGAACAGCTCGTCCTTGTCGATGGGCTCCTGCATGACGGGCAGGATGCTCACCTCCGGGACGTCCGTGAACGATACGCTCTTGTGCTTGTGGTGGCTCGCGCCGAGGCTGCTGATGTCGCCCGCGGCTGCCGAGGACGAGGCCAGCGCCGCGTAGTACAGCGCCGTGACCCACTGGTTGATCTTGCCGCTCTCGTGGAGCCGGATCGTCATGGCCTTGCCGGTCTTGCGGCACCGCACGTAGACGCACTCGTGGTCGAACGTGAACGACTTGGGGTTGTCCACCGTCGGCACGAGGTCGAGCGTGAGCTCGCACACGGGCGGGTGCTGCATCTTGTGGTCGGCGCGGCGCGCGAAGCACCGCAGCGTGTCGCGCGCGAGCACGGCGTAGAGCCACCGCGAGCCCATCGCCTTGTCGCCGCTGCCGTGGCCGCTGGACGTGGAGCTGTTGCTGCCCGTACTGGTGCTGCGCTTGCGCGAGGGCGACGAGACCTGCGGCGGGCCGCCCGCGGGCGTCGCCTCGAGGCGCACGAAGCCCGTGAGGTGGGAGGAGCGCTTAGTCGGCGGGGCGGCGCTCTGGGAGCGGCGGAGGCAGCTCATGACGGAGTGGGGTGGCTGTGTGGATAGGTCGGGGATGCGTGGGTGCGTGCGCGGGAGAATGCTGGATTAAGTGTGGGCGCGCTGGGAGGCTTTCGCGTGGGCGCTCTAGTCAGCGCTTTGGTTCTCTGGACGCTGGAGTCGGCCGTCGCTGAACGCTGGATGTCGTCCGGGCTTCTGGGTGGCCAACGAATCTGGATGTCACAGGAACACGTCGCTCGGGCGTCGCCTGCTTGTAGAGTGTCGGATTGCCAAGTGCTGCCGAGCTCACAGCAGACGAGGGCCGGATTTTACGGGCGGCCGACGCTGGTGGTATTTTTGAGAGAGTGAAAGAGGGAGTGCGAGCGTGTGGGGGGTTCGCGAAAGCTCGGATGATTGGGGCGAGAAGGCGAGCTTGAACCAGCTGGAGCGAGCGCGACCAGGAGTGATGGTCGATGTGGCCGATGGGCGCGGCGTGGACCAGCAACGAACGAACAATCGGCGGCGACACCTGGCGAGTGTGAGTCGTGGTCGGGTTGGCTTGGCAAAGGTCGACCTGGTCCAGTAGCGGGTCTGGCGCGCGCAGCAGATGGGATTTGGCAACCTGCCACTGATAGACTGCCAGTTGGCGTTCACTGGGAGAAAACCACGCGTTATTCCGCCAGGAAATATCACGTCCTTACCTCCCATTTTCTTGCAGAAGAAAACCCAGTTCTCTACCGAAGCGCACGGGAGGACCGTCGGGGGTGGCACAGAGGACTCAGCGTACCACGCCGCATGGAGCTTGAGCCAGCAGGCCCGCGTAGCTTACACCGTAAGCTATTGAACAAGTTCAGAAGAACAACCTGCACCCAACGGCCGGAACACATCATACACACCACGATGATGGATTCGCAGACATCGCGCTCTGGCGAGCTGGCCGTTTTTGGAGATGCTGGTGCGACAAAAACGCTATACGACCAGTACCAGCCGGCCAGCTTCCAACACGAGTGCCAGATCGGCTGGTGCGATTTCCGGCCCAGCACTGTAATGCTGAGTAGAGGACGGAGAGGTCGTTCTCTGGGAGGGCGACAGCTCCTCCCCCAACGTTTCCTAGAGCGAAAAAACGTAAACCGAAGGACACAGATGCTTCAAGGGGAGAAAGAAAACGAGAAGCCCAATGAGGTGCATGCGGATGGAACGCTACATGCATCGCGGCAGCGACATATCCCCGCGCTGACGCAAGAACGTTGCGCTCAACTGCCATCGAGATATTTTTTTGTTTTGTTTTTTCTTGCGAAAACCACGCACGTGCGAACCTAAAACGCGCGTAAAACCCTGCCAGCGCCGATGATGGCACCTTGTGCCACACGGGTTCGGGGTGGCCGATGGGTTCACTCGGGTTTGGTCCCGTCCCACATTTTGTGCCGTGGCTTCAAGCGTGGCTGCTGTGTCCAACGGCAACCGTACTTAATCATTATCCTAATGAAGTACAACGGATTTTGCAGAGGTGTCCCAAGTTTCGCACTTAGAAGAAACGACATAGTACCATACTTTCATGAATGTAATTAAAGTAAAGTATAGGTATACTTGAGGGATATATCGTGTTCTTGTGAGGGACCACTTGGAGCAGGGAGGTGAAAAGCTACAAACCTTGGAGAGAGGGAGAACGAGCACCATGGCGTCCGCGGGAGTCGAGCAGCGCAGCAAGTGGCGCGTGGAGTTCAACGAGGCGCGCGACAGCGACCTCTCGAGCAAGCTCGAGCCCATCGGCTACTGCCGCGGCATCACCGCCGAGAAGGTCCGGCTTTTTCCCTCCCCTTTTCGCACTGCGGAGATGTGACGCGTGTTGTCTAACACTTCTGTCGATCTCAACAGTCCACGTCGGCGGCGCTCGCGAGCAAGCAGGACAGCAACACGGTGGACCTGAAGAAGAAGGTGAGGCTGCTGCTCTCTGGTGGCGTGGGTGATACGATGTGGGGGGTACTGTGGCCTAACGCGAGGTCTCTTTTGACTTGCAGCGCGCGATGGAGATCGGCACGGCGCCGTTCAAGAGCCTCATGCAGACGGGCCTCATGATGTGGATGAGCGGCTCGCAGATCAACATCTTCTCGATCATGATCACGGCCATGATCGTCATGAACACGGTCAAGTCGATCTTCGGCCTCCACAACGCGTTCTCGTCGGTCGCCGACGGCTCGGTGGACCTCACGCAGGCCAAGGCCGTGTACCTGCTCGGCAACCTCGTCAACGCCGGCCTCGCGCTCTACAAGTGCGCCAACATGGGCCTTCTCCCGACCACGAGCGCCGACTGGACGTGGCTGCTGCCCATCCGGCAGGCCGTCGAGAGCTCGGCGTTCGCCGTGTCCACGTAGTCGGCATGCCGCGGCCGTGTACACAATGTAGACCCCGCAGAGATAGCGACACGAGAACACGCAGTGATCGTTCATACAGTTTATCAAAGACATATATTTCGATACCACGCACAGGGGGGGTTGCGTGTCTCTTTTTGTATGTTCGTACGTTACGACACGTTCTTGCCGGCGGTCTGCGGCGGGCAGCGGTACTCCTCCGGCAGCAGCGAGCGCTGGAGCGCATTGAACGCGAACACGCGCCGCCCCGTGTTCTTGAACGCGTTCTCTATCCGCACGCCCTCGGAGCGCATCACGGAAACAATGCCCGCCTTCTTGGACTCGGGCATTCCGTGGTTCTGCACGAGAATGCGGCCCTGCTCCAACGTGACCGACATGCCTGTGCGGTCCTTTGCGCTCTTGCACACAGTGACGCGCCCAGCGCCAATCTGTCGACAGAGATCCGACGTGAGCTGAAGGATCTCCGGGCGCTTCCTCCGTGTCTGCTTGGACGAGCTAATGAGCTTGTCAAGCTCACTCAGTCGCTTCATCACTTGTTCACGCGAGATCGCCGACGACGAGACGCTGGGGCACGTGCCGCGCGTCCGCACTGACTGCATGTAGTTGCAGTATCGATCCGAGTACGCGCGCAACAGCTTCAGACTGCTCTCGTTGATCGTGTCCTGGAGCCGAGTCGCCGACAGATTGGTGTTGTTGGCCAACGTCTGCTTCTCGTTGATACCTTGTGTGAACAGCACAGGAGTCACATTGATTGTGCCTCCGTACGCAAGGCTACCAGGAAGCTTGATGCGCGTCGAGCGCACCTTGACGCGGATGACCAGCGACGTGTAGCTAAAGAGACCGTCCGTCGCGGGCTCTGGAGTCGACTTGCCGGTCGCGCTACTGAAGAATCGACCCGAGCGAGCACGGATAAACGTGTTCATGAGGCGGTTTCCGACGTTGGAGAAAGACGTCGCTGAGTTTGCAACCGAGTGGGCAGGCGAATGCGGGGCGTGCATTGCGATGTTGCCATCACGCTTCAAATCTTCAACTGCAAGGGCCTGCTCCAACGATGTGAAGACGTTCACGTCAACAACACCAGCGAGGGGCCCAGCCACCGATGAGGTCTGGGATGCATTCAGGCCAGATGACGTGTGAGTGGTCGCGTCGTCGTCCTTGCTTTCTTCATCCACGTCAAACGAGAGTGACACCTCCCGCGACTTGGGCTTCAGCTCCTCCTCATCGACAAGGACAAAGCGGACGCTTCGAAGCGCGTTCAATGCACCAGCCATATCTTCAAGCATCCCTGCCTCGTTACCGTGAGTGGACACCAGACTCTCCACGTTGAACAGGAACCCGAGTTTCTCAAGGTGCTCGAGCATCTCACGCCCAACGTCGTCTTGAGCGCTTTGCAACGCCAGGTCAATCTTCCGCGTGAAAGCCGTAACCAACGCAGCGACTGCCTGCGGAAAGCAGGCATCCATTCGCTTTTGAATGTCCCAGTCGAACGTTTCCGCCTTCTGTTGGTCTTCGGTCCACATCGGGCTCTGGCGGTGCGCTGCCGCAGTCCCGAACGGTTCTCGGCGTCGGACTTTCATCTTCGAACGCTGCTCTTGGAGGCCAAGAATGCCTCCGTTCTTGAACTTGTATACGTGTGCAGCCATGGCGCCGACAGTGACAATATCGTAGACATTGGCCTTGTTGTCCTCCGTGTTGAAACTTTCCGTCGCCGAGCCAACCCACATCTCCTGTAAGTGCAGGTTGATCGGGAGGAAGCGAAGCAATGGGTTCTTCTTCTCCGTGCTTGGTTTGAAGTACTCCTTGCGGTTGTCTCGGCTCATGTACAGTCGACGCAAACGACGCAGCATGTCGATGTACTCCTTCATGTACTGTAGGCGATGAATCATCCACTCCCGGCAACGTGTGATGTCACCGTCATCTTGAATCTGTTGGATGAGGTTCTCGTAGATGCCGCGGTCGGTGCCCTTCTGGCGCTGCCGATCAAACGCCTCAAGTCGAGCGAGATCGTTCTCCGCGATCAGAAACTGCTTCGTACGGTGCCGGATGATGACTTCCAGAATCTGACGAGGAATCGAATTGCTGAACCGGCTTTCGGTCAAGTCTTCCACAACGAGCAAGCCCAGTTCACGAATATGATACTGGCTGCTCATTGAGTGAGAAGGGACAAGTCCGCTGTCAACACCAGCAAGACCGTACTTCGTGCGAGCAGCCTTCGGAAGAACGGTGTGGACTGACATCTTCGGCGGGATAGACTCGAGACCGAACTGCTTGTACGAATGCTCCGCCGCTACCAACGTCACGAGCTCGCTTCTAGCACCAGATGTAACTAGCAGATCGGTGGAGACGGTGAATTCAGCCACAATGGACAAGCTGGTCAAGAGAGAGTTCAAGCCGTCCGTCGAATCCGGTTCCGACTCTTGCTCGAAGAGCTCATCGATGACCTGTGACGTCTGAAGGTCCACTGAGTCTTCGCACGTCGATTCACGAGTCAGGAGTGATCTTTGGTCTTCTTCACCGCTGCTACGTCTGTCCATGGCAGCCAGCACGCGCTCTGCAGTCATCTCCGAGTGGTGGTCAGTCCGCGTCGCATCGATGGGTGCACCGTTCACAGAGTAGACAACGAGGCGAACTCGGTCGTCGGTAAGAGACGAAAGCGGGATACGAGGAACAGCCATGAAATAGTACACGTGCCGCCCGCTGGACACGGAGCCCGACAGGTCCTTCCGAGAGGCCTCTACAGTATCGGTGTTGCTGATCTGCTTCCACATGTTCGCCCCGGTCATCGGGTCGACCACCAATCGCTGAATTGCGACAAAGCAACCGAGCGGGAACTCCTCGTTCGTTTCGAGAGACATGGACAATCCGATGAAGTCATCCACATGTGGTTCTTGGCTTCTCTGCAACCGCAAAAACGGAGCGTCGGCAAGGTCGATAGCGCTGCCTCGGTCGTCGTCGTCGAGGATGTCGCTAAGAGCATCGTCGCTCCATCGCTCGGACAAACTGAAGGCAAAGCTCGGTGTTCTGATCTCGTCGTAGATGTCAACATCGGATCCGGGACTCGTCGTGGACGGATCGAAATCAGCTTCCTTCAATGACTTCGCAGTTGAGTTCCACTGCAGGAAAATGAGGCAGCACGGTGGAATGGACTCAGGGAGCCACACTGTGAAGATGTAGAACCAGGGATACGAGATAGCTCGGTGACCACGGCTGATAAGCTGCACCACCCACGAGAGCAGGTACACGGCCGTCACAACACCGATTAGGGTGTAGTAGAGTCGAAGCGCCTTCACAAGAACGACCTGGTGCGGCCCACTCGAGTTTCCGAGCAACAGCTTACCCCGACGCATAACCATAAGGCCAAGCGCCATGACGATCACCGTCAGCACGAGGAACAGCGCTGAGGTCACTGTCGTCGAGATGAGAAAGAACCTGTCTTCGTTCTGCGCGTAGCAGCCCCACATGTAGCCCTGAATCTCCGAAAACGCACTGTTTGACGAATCTTGATCACCATCTTTGCACTGCTGGCTTGCGTACGATGAGGTGTTACTTTCCGCCTCGTAGACTTTCGCAATCAATGCCTGGTGATAGAAGAGAAACACCGCTTGAAACACGTAGAACAGCAGATTGATGGTGACGAAGGCGACAACGGTCTTGACTTGTGGCATGCGGCGTAGATGAAGGTTCAGCACCGTGCCCCAGTGAAAGCACACGGCCGTCAACATCGTGAACGTGAAGCACAGGAAAATCCTGGACAAATAGAAGTACAGGTTGCCTCGGTGAATAACCCAGACGAGGTTGTTCACAATGGCGGTGATCAGCGCAAGCAGTGTGCAGATCGCGGTGATGTCCGTCCAAATCGAGCTGAAGCTGAATGAAAGTCCGTTGCTTCGAATGACAACCGAGCAGAAGAAGAGAGTGCCGGTCAGGACGACGATCGTGACGTATGTGTACGGACTGGCGACTGGTTCCGAGTACAAGTCCACGGATATCGACGAGAAGACGCCACTCGACGTCAATCGGCCCTTTGAATCAAGCACCTCGATTGTCGCGACGTTGAGACCTGTGCTGGTACCAGCAGGGTTCTGAACAACATCGACGTAGAGGACGATCCATCCAGGCTGCCAGCTTTGATCGACCTTCAGGCTCCATTTGTTCTCCCCGCTATTGAAGCTTGTCGATGCAAACGGTTTCAACCCTGAACGCTGAGGTGCCGCAATGACCTCCACATCGGCTGCGCTGCCGTTGGAGCTGGACCCGAGATCGTCGTACGTCTCTGTGGCAGGCATGGTGTTCTCGATCTCACGACTCGGAATGATATTCCATGTCCACGATGCACTCTGTTTGAATCCCCACCGTGACTGGAAAGTGAGGTTGATCACGGATCCTTTCGCGATGACGCTGCTTGAGTAGAAGGATAAAGTCGCATTGCCCGAGTTGCCCGGGTAGATGTTTTCAGGCACGAACGACCCACTGGTCAACGTCGATTCTTCCAACGGTGTCAGTCGGTAGAAGGTGCTGTACACCGAGCCTCGTTCGGTGTCGAAGAGAAAGTATACAGGAACAAGGTTGGACGACGTCGAGTACTCCTGCGATGAGTTCGTTGATAGAGAGACCCCCGTCGGTGTCACGACGCGGTCGAAGGTGATCGAGAAGGTCTCATTGGTCCGAGTGCCGTAGTCCGCGGGGATATCCACCGTGAGGTGTGACTTGCCGTTGAGCTTGGACACCACGCAGACGGCCGACGTGTTGGTGTTGGCCTGGGTTTTGGTCAGGCGGCAGTTCGGCCGCTTGCCAAACACGTAATCCGGTGGGCTCGCGAGAACGATCTGCTGGAGCGTGTAGCTGTCCCGCTCCGTGGGCTGAAAGAACGCGCGCTTGAGCTCGGACGGGTTAAACGTGACCGCAAACGTGCCGTTGGTCTGCCCGGGGTACGCGTTCGCGACGTTGCTCCAGACGTTGGACTCGAGCACGGGCCCGGCGCAGCAGCCGTCCGAGCAGTCGAAGCTCTTGCCCCGTGTAAAGTTCTTCTGGGTATCCCCCTCGCAAAAGTCCTTCTTGTTCGGGTCGTTCATACACGTCGGGAAGAGCAGACACGGGAACCACGCCTGGCCGCGCTGCGAGAGGCGCCCGCCGTACGAGCAGCACGGCAGGCCCACGCAGAAACCGGCGTTGGTGTTGTACAGGTCGCTCGGGCCGTTCTTCGGCGAGCAGCACGCGAACGACGCGTCCGCGCCCAGCACCGTGCCGTTGCCGCTCGCGCTGGGGGCGCAGCACGCCGAGCAGTCGTCGCTCGCGAACGTCGGGGACGGCGCGGGCGTCGGCGCCGGCGCCGGCTCGGGCGTCGCCGCCACCTCGGCGTCCTCCGCCACGCCGCTGGCACTGCCGCTGGCACTGCCGCCGCTGGCGCTCGGGTCGCCCTGCGCCGCCGCGCGCATCACGAGCAGCACCGCGCAGAGCACCGCGAGCGCGAGCGCCGCGCGCCGGCTCGTCTGTTGTCGCCGCCCATGCTCGCGCATGACCACCTGTCGCCCTGTTCTCGGCGTCTATCGCGCGTACCGGCGTCTATCACGCGTCTATAGCGTTGGAGGATGGAGCGATACGCGTGGGGACGAGCGCGTCGGCGTCGGGGGGTACGCTCGCTCGCGTCGGCGTCTTCGTCCGGCGCCTTGGTCTCGGTCGCGAGGAGATGGCGGTGGGGTGGCGTCGCGTTTCCCCGGGCGCAGTGAGGCGAGTGACCCACATGGTTCCATGGCACGGGCACGCAACGCACGCGGAACGCCGAGAAAGCCGGGCACACCCCCGCGTTGTCGATATTTCGGAAAACAGGAGGGGCCATGGTGAGTCATTTGCTGTGGGAAGGAGGTCGAAATATCGAAATATAGACAAAATGCGAGCTTTTTGGGCGCTCAGCGCGGTGTCGCCAGATCGTTGACAGGCGGAAAGCGGAAGGGCATGTTTTCGTTGGCCACTTTGCCAAAGCACGGTGTAACCAGATCCAAGGATACATCGTAACCCGTGGGTACACTTCTGAATACCGGTATCCGGATCGGTATTTGTTCTCAAGTTGAAGGAATAGGCAGTCTTCGGACTAAACGCCAAAACGGAATTTCCGTCCCGAGAGAACACCACCGACGGCGACAAGATGCGCGCGGCGATGGCGCTCCTGGCAGCTGCCATGGCAGGCGTGGCGCGCGCGGAGCACTGGGCCGTGATCGTGGCCGGCTCGATGGGCTACTGGAACTACCGCCACCAGGCGGACGCGTGCCACGCGTACCACGTCGTGCGGCGCCACGGCATCCCGCCCGAGAACGTCGTGCTCATGATGTACGACGACGTGGCGCACAACCAGATGAACCCGTTCAAGGGCAAGCTATTCAACCGGCCGGCGAACGAGAGCTCCGGAGAGGGCCCGCTCGAGGTGTACGAGGGCTGCGAGATCGACTACCGCGGCATGGACGTGACGCCGGAGAACTTTTTGAGCGTGCTGCTCGGCAACTCGACGGCCACGGGCGGCAAGAAGGTGCTCGCGAGCGGGCCCGAGGACCGCGTGTTTGTGAACTTTGTGGACCACGGCGCCGAGGGCGTGGTCGTGTTCCCGGACGAGCAGCTCCTGACCGCGGCCGCGCTCACCGCCACGCTCGAGAAGATGTACGAGCAGAAGCGGTACAAGGAGCTCGTGTTCTATGTCGAAGGTATGGTGGTTGCGCCTTAGTTATGGTATCGTACCTTGTTGCTGATGGTTCGGGTATGCGATGTAGCCTGTGAGTCCGGATCGATGTTCCACGACGCCGATATGACGCGGATCAATGCCTTCGTCACGACGGCGGCGAACGCGACCGAGTCGTCGTGGGGGTACTACTGCCCTCCGATGGATGTCATCAACGGAGAATCGATGAATACGTGCCTGGGTGACCTGTACTCGATCAACTGGATGCAGGACAGTGATCGCACGGACCTCTCGGGTGAGACGTTGAGGAACCAATTCCGTCTCGTGAAGGCACAGACCAATATGAGCCATGTGAAGGCATTTGGGGCGAAGCGCATCCGCCACGAGATTGTTGGCAACTTTCAGTCCAATTACGATAACGCCCCCAGCGAAGATGGCTCGACGGATTCAGATGATAGTGCATCAGACGAGATCGAAGCTCTCCCAGGCTCGGAGCCGAGCAGCGGCCAGACGGCCCCTCTACTTGGAGCCGTCAACTCTCGTGACATCAACGTTGTGCTTGCGTTCTACAAGTACCTGCGCAGCGAGCGAGGATCAAGTCGTGAGCTGCTAGCGAAGGAACTGATCCATGAGATCGAAAGTCGCGAGCGCGCCGATCGTCTCTTCGATAGTATCCAACTGACTGCGCTAAAGGTTAACCACGCAGGACCACCTCCAAGCAAGGACAAAGCGTCAGCCTGTCGCGACAGCATGTTTGAAGCATTCAAAGCTGAATGTGATAGCGTAAGCCCGGGAGAGCGTGGCGTCGGTCACGGCTTTACGAGTTACAGCTTGCAGTACGCGCAACATTTGGGTAAGATGTGCGGCACGTTTGGCGACATTAACAAGGTGCGAAGTATCCTTCGCGAATCCTGCAAGCAGTCCTCCAAGGGAACCGAAGACGGCAAGCACGAAGCCGTGTATGACAGCACGCTGCTCTCGCTGGCTTAGTTATGGTACTTCTTTTCGAAGCATACTACGACCATTTCAATGTGAGACCCCCCCCCCCCCCGAGACCTCCTCTTTTCGTTCGCTTATGCATAACTTCTAATCGAATTTCAGCTTCTTCTCGTAACCTAAGAGCGGTTTGATATCCAGGATGGACATGGAGGACAGCGCGTCATACACGACGAACTCGCGGATACCGGTATCTGGGTTCTTCGCAAACGTGCCTGGCTCGTTCTGGTCGAGAATCAATAGTCGCCCGACGTCGTCCATGATGATGTGTAGCTGTTTCGCAAAGATGCTAGTTTTGCTGGACGCTACCCCGGGCTGGACCACATGGGACCTTTTCCGAGCTTGCGTTTGCGTCGAATGCGCTCCGTGAGTCGTTTCTTTCGACGCCGACACGAGCGACCCATCGCGCGTACTCTTGATGAGCCCAACGTTCATGGCGCGCTTGATCGAGTACCGGAACTTCTTGGGCTCACTGCCAAAACCGGCATCCGTGAAGAGATAGTCGCCGGCGAGATGGACAAACCCGCTAGGTCCAGACGCGTACATCAGCTGCAAGAGTGAGCCGATCGAAGTGCCAGTGAGGATGACGCCGTCGTCGAAGTAGTTCTCACTGTCATACGGGTCGATGCCGAGCACTTGGCAGGCCAGAATGGCGTCCCAGCCAACAAGGATGTATCTCGCCTGCAGAAATTGGAGCACGCCGTTGTTGGCGATACGACGGTACTCGGTGCACAGCATGCCCATGCCGATCGTGCAGCCGCACACACAAAGAATTGACAGCAGCACAAAGAGATCGGCAATGATTTCGTTGCCCCAGAAGTTGGCGATCCGAGGGTTGCCGCCGTAGATGCCGCGCTTGTACGGCTCGTCATGCTTCATCAGCGTGGTTGTGCCATTGATCATGAGCTGCAGGAAGAAGATGAAGCACAACAGGAGGTTGTACACCTTGTAGCTGAGGAAAAGCGCCGAGGCGTCGACATACCACTCGATAATGTTCCGCGTGGCCGTGGAGATCACGTTGATGTTGCGGATGCAGCGCGCAAAGAACTTGATCGCGAGTCGGAACACCGAGTGCACGAGGCACATAACCCACGTGATCTTGGTGAGCGCCGCGCAGAGGAAGAGGAAGTTCTCGACGTTGACTTGCTTGCCCAGCATCCACGTGCCCATCTCGAGGATGATGTAGCTCATGCGCAAGTTCACGATGCCGTCCATGACGCTGAGCCAGATGTACAACCAGTGGTTCATCCAGATATCGGAGCCCATGAGAAGCGAACCCTTGAAGATGACCGACGAGTTCTCGTGCTCGGAGAAGAGGGCCGCGGCTGGCATGAACGGTACGACGTATCGCACCCAGCGAGGAGTGCTTTTTGTGAAGCGCATCGAGTGGGGTGTGTACGCAACGGCACGGGTTTGCATGAAGACCGCAAGGATGCCCTTAAAGATCATAAGGATAGTGACGACACCATACGCGGTTGTGATTAGGAAGCCGAACCACCCGCTCTGCGGCAGCGCGACGTTGATGACGGCATCGTAGTTGACCGGCTCGACGCGGAAGAGCCCCCACTGCCAGTCCGGGTTCCGCAGTAACGGCTGTGCGCGGCAGTCGCTGGTCTGGAACTCGACATGAAACTCGCCACCGGCCCAGTACGACTGATGCACCATGAGATCTGTCTGGTACTCGAACGACCGGTGCGGCCGCCCCTTGCACTTGAGGAACGCGGCACCGGGCTCCCCAAAGTCGCGCTCGACGCCCGCCTGGATGACACGATCCAGGGCCAGCGTCTCGAAGTTGTCCAAAATGTGGCGGTGACATGCTGTCGCGTTGCCTCCGCGGTCGGCCACACACTGCGAGAACCACTCGGGCTTGAGGTTGAGCACGCTGCACTTTGGCGCCGAGATGCTGTAGAGGAAAATCTGTGTGCGGCGCGGTCCTTTGCCCCAAAAATCGTCATAATTGAGCGTCATGACGGTCGAGTTCATCGAGTTGACTCGCACGCAAGTGCTGCGGTCCTCGCCCAGGTTATCTGGACTTCGCTTTGGTGCCGAGAAGAACCGGAACGAGCGGCCGACGTCATCGAGGTCGGCGAGCTCGGGTACTTTGACGGCGTCGTCCAGCACGATATCGTAGCTGATGCCACCGTCTCGCAGGCGAGCGCGGATTGCATCGTACCGTGCCGAGACGAACACGATCACGGGGTTCTCTCGCAGTCCCGTGAGCAGCGTGAGCGCGGTTGCCGCCACATTGAGTGCGATGAGGAAGAGCCGCCGCCACGAAAACAAGCGGTGCTTGCCGCACACTTTGAGGCGCATGGTTCACTGGGAGGAGATCGCGACCCAAAAGTAAATCGGGCAGTGACCACCCGAGACGATTCGGGGCGGCGTTAGTGTGGGCTTGAAGCTGGCGATCTCGTCCTCGGAGTCGGGAGGTCTAGAAATAATCCGGACTTTGAGCCTCCGCCAACCGCAATACTGTATGTAGAAGTTCGGACGGCGACAACACATAGACCGTGACCGCTTGAATGAGAACAACACACAGAGGAAGACTCGTTTTGAATAACGACCGCGCCACTGGCGAGTGTATTCTCGTGCGCATACGAATACATAACAAGCTCTTTCGTGAGATCCATCGGGTCTCCAAGGGTGCGAGGAGGCAGCGTAGTCGGTATAAATATCGGAGCCCATGACATGACATCCGTGAAAAATGAACCGGTAGAAAGAGCGGCCTCTTCCGGCGTCGTGCTGGATGTGCTTGTCCTCCACCTCATGATCCGAGCTTGAATCTTGTGTGCGGGCGGTCCGGTGGCTAAGCTCACATCTTACAACAAACTGAGCACGTTGCCTCGTAGTAGTCGCAGTCGTCAACAGACACATATCCCGCGTCGATCTTCCGCTGTCGATTAAATAGAAGTCGTCCGCTTGACGGAGCAGCGAGCGCGCCCATCCGGCTCTTGCGTCACAGCGTCTTCATCCACGCGCTCGATGTGATCTGCGCGAGGAACTCGATCTTGCTCATGCTGCGGCGCATGAGCTCCAGCAGCTCGTTTGGGAACTGCACCACGAGCACCACTTCCATGCTTGCTTCTCGGGTAGCGTCTTCTTTCTTGTGTGGACGTCCAGGTACGGGAGGAAGAGGCCGCGTCCACGTTGTAGACGCGCGCACGCACACGCAGCGGAACGAGCGGGGGCGACGGAACAAGGCAGCACGGGCACGCAACACGCGAAGTGGGGCGACGCGCGCGACTGTCTGGGGGCGCGCTCCTCGTGTTTTTTTACAAGTGGGCTGGCGCGCGCGCTTCCGGTGCTTTGGGTGCGCCAACCGGCGATTTCGCCGCGGATTGCGCGGCGGCGTCGACGCCGCAGAGCGATCGACGCAGCGTGGAAGTGTCGACGCCACGGCGGTGACGTCGCTGCATGGGAGATGCGCCCCGGGAATGACGACGGCGTTCGAAAAAAAAGAAGTTAGTTTCAACCAATCCAAACGCTATAATCTTAATTTTAAACCAATCGTAGTCGCGTGTGGAATATGGAACCTCACAACCGAAACAAGAACTCACTGGCGAGCGATGGGCTGTACCTCGTGGATGGTACAGCTTGGATCCCTGGAAGCGCGGCACTTGAAGCGCGCTAGCTTTCATCTCGGTCGCTCAACGATCATGGTACGCCCGCTTTGACGGCCGCCGTCCTTCGCCGCAGACGCCGTGGCAGTGCCACTGGCAGTGCCATTGCTGGATACGTGTGTCGGACGACACTGGTACATGAGCGTCGTGGGTGTCATCGCGCGTCAGCGGTCGCACTGGTCGGCTCGCAGCTCGTTTCACGCGCGTCGACCTCGCCGTGAGCGCTGCTCGCACCGGCGCTGACGGGTGTGTGCTGCAGGTCTTCAAGCGCACAGAACGTCGACTTGGTGCTGCTCACCGAGTGGTCGCTCGTGTCGCCCTCGGCGAGCGCGTCCAGCTTGTCCTGGACCACGACGATGTGGATGGGGACGTCCACGCTCGCGCGCGTCGCAGCGCGCGACCTGCGCCATTCGCGCCACAGCCACCACAGGAACACGAGCACGGCGACGCCGCCGGGCAGCGCCACGCAGTACCTGGTCGAGTCGTCGCTACTCATGAGCGCTCGTGAATGCCGTTCGCTTCGGTGTGTCGCGGCAGATGAACAAATGAGTCCTCGACTGAGTCGCTCTACAGTAAAGCTCGATCGCTCACGGACAAGCCGTGCAGTACTTGTGCCACGAGCGAATTCGTCGTGTGGAAAAGATCCGGCGGCATGGGGTTGTCATTCTCACCCTCACTGGACTCGCGCTGGCATTCACACCAGACACTTGTCAGTCTCTGGAACGCATCTCTGTCCCGATCTTCATGTGGTCAGAGCCTGACACGAATGGGTGCGCCTTGGGTGAGAATGACCCGCCCTCACAAAGAGCACCCTATAGAAAACGGTTGTGATGGTCGCGAATGCAAGTGGGAAATATTCAATCTCTCTCTGACTGCATGTCCGCGGGATGGCTCGAACGCAGCGCGTGGCGGGAACGTTCTCATCACACGCGAGTGTGCATTTCGCAGACACAGAGGAAGATGCAGCATGTTCGAATGGGCGTGGTTTCACTCAGCATGGTTATGGAATCGACATGGAGGATTCAGGCTCATTATATCAGTATAGTAAGCAGTCATTGTGAAACGCGGTGGAGATCATACACACAAAAATGAGGAGAGGGATCGCTCTTGCTTCACTTCCACAGATTCAGGGAACGGCGGAAATGAGGAACTGGACGACAAGCTGGAGGCGAACAATCGTGGGAATCGCTGCAGCGGTCCGACCACTCATTCCCAGTCGGTGGTGGAAGTACCAGCTAGGTGGCTAGTACCACCAGAAGATCAATTGACCATCATTCTCAAAACTCTGTGACGTGAGAACATTCTGAGACGTGAGAAAAGCGCGCGTCACAGGCGGCGGAGTAGAACTGCACAGGATCTGGATCCTTCCATGAAGGAAGGAAGTTCCATCCCTCTTGTGTTGTTTGTGAACCGAACCCACAATGAGAGTTCGCTCAACGGCACAGCAGTGCGATGACACACTAAAAGCAGAACCTGTGCTCGACGGACGAGGACGACCTCGTGTATCGTGGAGGCCGTCGTCAGGCGCATGTATTGACAGTCATTCCGAGTCGGCTTCACAGTCCGGATTGCGCGAGGCCTGTGGAGCATCATCGACACGCGTGATTTCGCGCCACATCGGGATTATTTCTCTGGGTGGCCCGCACAAAGAAGACGGATACGACAACCAGACGACCTGTCTCCTCCGTGAGACTGCCAGCCAAGAGTGGCTGCCCAGCATACAACCCAACGGATCATACGTCTTGTTTCAGTTACTGCTTGATGTGAAAAGAGACTGGGTGCAGCCAGGTCTACTGGATTGTGTTGATCTTTCCACGCCCTCGAAGTGTGTCATTCGTTACTTCACCAGATGCCCGTAGTGCAGCTTGCTATGTTGCTTGCCAATTGCTACGTTGCTTTGCAGTTGCTTCATTGTTGCTGCATTCCATCTCAGCCACTCGCAGAGCCGGGACCACACCCAAATCACCCAAAACCCGCCGCCGTGGCATTTCTTGATCGCTCCCTCGACCGCCAGCATGGCACCCTCCCACGCGTGACTGATCGGTCGATAGGCTCGGTGGTCCATTCCTCCATCGAGGGAGACACTCACAAGTTCTCTCCTCACCCATGCGGCTGCTGTCCGCACTCTCCTGCTCCGCGGCGGCGCTCCTCGCGGCGTCCTCCGTGGCGTCAGCCCAGCAGCAGCCAGCCACAGCTGAGACCACGACCTTCCGCGCCAAGTCCGGTATCAGGCCATGGGTGGACCCGGGCAC
>JAMFLL010001114.1:2678-19935 GCA_027475725.1 Pythium rhizo-oryzae | reverse complement strand
TGCTCTACGTGTTCGACCCGAACAATAAACGGTGGACCTTCCCTTAGTTATCACTGGTACTTTGGTATCTCAAGGTAACTTATACGATCCACCGAGGCGCTCATCAGTTGACGCCGAGTACCCCATCCATCTCAGAAGTTCGTTTCCTACGTATAGCCACTGCTCATCAGAGATGTTGGTCCAAAACCTGTCCACGTAGAGCTTGTCAATGTCGTACCCGCGATCTTGGATAAATTCAAGGACGCTCAACGTTTGTTGCGGTTCTGCAATCACAACCGACATGTTCGTGATTTACTATATACTCTAGTAAATTATTCAGATTTGACCACTTCTTTCAGTTGTTCACGCAACGCTTTGATCTCCAACAAGTGCTTGTGTTTCTCAGTTCGAACATGCTGGAACTTGTTCGTGTACGTATATGTCAGCCCACATTCGCACGTAATACGAGATCTCAGGAAAGCAGTATTCTCCTTCTGCCATTGGCGGCAGCGCTCCGCGCGGGAGAGCTTAGAGTCCTGCATGTATTTTACTTCGTATATTAGTAAGAAAGGCTTCTTCCAAATTGCACGTGGAAAGATTCTGTCGAAACGCTAAGGACGATACGAGAACGCGCCAAGACACTCCTCCCGTTTCGCAGTGTGCAGTCTTTCGCTTCTCCTTTGTTTCTTTTTTTTGAAACTAAAAAAAAACAGTAAGAAGGAGCATACACAGTGCTCACAGCGCCAGAGAGAACGGAGAAGAGGTGTAGAGAGAGAAACAACCAAGGTGTCAACGGTGTCAGATCTTGCCATGTAAACGACAAACCTAAAAATCTGGAGTGAGCAAGAAGAAAAAAAGACTTTGTCAAACAGGTGGCAAGATCTGACACCTTTGACACTTACTCGTCAGACTCTTCAACAGCCCCCTCGACACGCAGTCTGTAATTGGTGAGAATTTTCCGGAGGGTCGTATTGGTGGATTGGATCTTCACACGCTCCTTGTAGAACGTACGCAGCAACGGAGAGCGCTCCACGTACTCGACCAGTGCGATGTACGACAGTTTGCGCTTCTCGGCTTTTGTCATGAAACAGTAGTACGTGCTCTCTTTCAAATTATCGTAAACGTCCTGGAGTTTCACGCGATCTGCGTCGTTCTGTGTCTTCTCGTACTTGGAGTTGAACCAAGCGTATAACAAGTCGCTCTCTTCCATGTACTTGCGAGACTCCTTCTTGACAGACTCAGGAATACCCGTGATAACGTATTTGTTCTGCACGAATTTGCGATAGTACGGCAGCAACACGTTGATGAACGGAAGACGGTACTCGCGTAGGAACGGCTCCAGCTTGACGCTCTCATCGCCAAGGAAGACATTGTCCTCTCCGTCGCGACGTTTATGCTCAAGTAACCAATCTTCGGACTTGAACAAGCTTCTAAAGTAGAACGTGATTAGTCGACGAGCGATGGCTTCATCCACCTTGTCAAGCCTCGGCTTGTCGTTGCACAGCATCCACATCGTTTGATGGAGAGTTACACTGGACTTGGAACTATAGAGACCACGCGCATTGATTTCACACCCACCAGTGAGCTCCTTGACCAGAGAACACTGAATCAGGCAATGAGAACTTGGCTCATTGAAGATGACTGCACGCTTCATGTGCATGTTCGCGAGACCCACATTCAAGTCACTGCGAGCAGGCTGAGTCAGAGAGATGGAGCTACCGCGATAGTAGAATGGACCGAGAGCTGCCTTCAGCAGATAGCTAAACAATGCATCCTTGCCGTTTGAACCAAGCCCAGTGCACACGATAAAGCGATCTAACACGTGTCCCGACAAGCACGTGGAGAGGAGAAGCAGAAGCAACTCGCGTTCAGCCGTATCCGGCATGATCTTTGTAAGATACGTCATTACAACGCTCATCTCTTCTTCGCTACTTGGCGCATACTCAAACGGAATGACCATGGAGATGTAGTCGCATTTGCGAGGCTCTCGGAACACGCCAAGTTCCAACTCGTAAGCACCATTTGTGAACCCAAGGAGAGAGATGTTCTTATCAAATGGGTTCACTAGCTTACTGTAGCGCTCACGCATGTACTCGTACGTTGACTTCAAGAACGACCGCCGCTTGAACTGACCGATGCGCTTCATATCCGTCTTGCGCTCATCGTTCAGCGTGGACGGGGTTGTCTCGTCGGCGTAAGCATCTGACATGATGTACTCGCGACACTTTGTGTACACGAAACCAAGAAGAACGTACACATACTCGAAGTCGATATGTTCCCAGTAGAAACCGTTGTAGCGGTAGAGCTGGCCTTCCGTGCAAATGTAGTCCTCGTCGAACGATGTCAAGTACGTGAGAACATCGACCTCTCCCATGTGACTCTTGACTAACATTCGTTCCTTTGAATCGTCCGTGTTGTCAAGGATGGATCGGCACGACGCGATCGTCGTCGAATCCTCAACATCCAATTCATAGCGCTCTTTCGAGACGAAACCGTACTTTTGCAAGTTGAGTGGTTCCATGTCCTTAATCTTGAGCTTCAGCTCAAAGCCGTACTCATCCATGAAAAGCTCCTCGAGCTCGCTTTGCCACTCGGGATTGTACAGATCTTTCGGAATCATGAGACCGTCGTAGCACAGGATCGAGTTGTACGCTTTATCAGCAATGCGCTCCTCTACGAACGTAAAGATGATCATTAGCAGCTGGTTCTCAACGTACTGCAAGACGTGCGCAATAGTCGCGCCGTTCACGTTGAATGTCTTACCTCGAGCTTCTTTCATGTTCTTCACAGTCGCCAGGAACGAAGGAAACCTTTCCACAACAGCATTGATCACGCTTTCCATCTCCTCTTTGTACGCGACAAGGAACTCAGTCTTGACCCCGATCCTGTCGTAGTCCGCATGCCCGCCATTATTCAGAGCTAGGAACACAGCCTTGATCTCCTCGCGCGAGACACTGGGGTTGACCTCCAGAATCTCGGCGATGTGAGCCTCACGGTTCTCCACGTACTCGACCAGACACGCACATTTGATGGCAAAGTAATCACATAGCCAGCGGAGGATCACAGGATGCGCATTGACCATGTCCAGGTCCACGTAATGGTCGGCGTAGATCGTGTGACGAACCTCGCGAAGCATGCCCTGTCCGCTCAGTTTGCCGCGAGCCTGGTAGCGCCCAAGGAGCTTCGAGTGAGGCTGGTAGTAGCGGACTGACACTCCACCGACTGTCTCACTGTATTTTGATGTTTTCTTGTAGTAGTGTAGAAGCTCCACTTCGTCTCTCGCCTTTCGATTGATATCACTTTTTATCTGTTTCTCGTGTAGAAGGATAAACGCAAGCTTGTTGTGATCAAACAACTCCTCGAACTTGTTGCTCCGCAGCGCGAACGGCCCAACTGGCTCGTTCGCCTCGCCGCGGAACAATAGACTGAACAGCATTACTCTTTTTTTATATTTTATGCATGGAACCATCAAGTTCGGATGAAAAACATTGCAACACTAAGTATCAGTTGGACTTGGCTCCCCAAGCTTTTCTTTCAGGGACTCGATTGTTCTCTGGTACTCTACAAAACGCTTATGCTTCTGGGAGCGCAGATGTTGGCTTTTGCTCCCGTATGAGAAAAAGGAACCGCAATCACATTTCATACGAGCCGATAGTTTCTCCGCGTTTTCCTCCCGCCATCGTCTGCACCGCTCCGCACTTGAGCCCATTGTCGATTTGTTCGCTATATATTTATATGAGCAGATTTCCATTTTGATTCCCGCGATGCTAGCTGCGCACGAGTCACTCTACAGGTGCCCCCACAAGAACCTCAGACACAAACACTCTTGCCTGATATCATCTCGCTCCACAGACCACGCGCCCGCGACTACACGAAAGCTTCTGAGCGCGCCTCACAGAACATCCGACCAGCGCACAAGTCACGCTTATGTGCTTCACATTAAACACGAATGGTGTGGTACACACTACACATGACCCAATTTGAATTGCATGCAATTCTTTTTTCCCTTGAGTGATCGTCGGCTTCCATATTTTACTGACACCTCGACATAGTGAACTCTCCGAAACCCAGGAGACTCCTAGTATTCGTGTAGTTCGAGATCTTGCACTTTCGAACAACGCAATAATGGAGGGGAAGCGGTCGTCCGCTGCACACGTACACGATGCAGACTACATCGACACGAAGCGCGCGAAGACAGACTTCCCGCTTGACATCATGCTTGAAGGCGTCGAGTATTTCAACCTGTCGCGCCTTGTGAAAACGCCACCGTATGCAGCGTACTTTGCCAAGCACTACAAGAAATCGGAAAAGTACCTACTCGAAGCACTGGGAATCGAGACTTTCAATGTGGCTATATCCGATGTAGCAGGGGATACCTTCCAGCCCAAGGTCTCATATCGGCCGGCGAGCGATTTGCGCTTGGTGCGAAAGGATGATGGCAAGATCACCGACTTCATCCATCGTGTTCAAGCTGAGGCTCACCCGATGGCGCCACCGGTGATCGACGACGTCGGCTTCTTTGAAGACGCGCTTGGTGGGAAACACGCGGTTGACATGCGCGGGGAGCGCACAGTCAGGGGTATTTACTTCAAGGTGAAGGATGTCGGCCGTGTCTTCGGAACTGAAACTCTTGCTGACGACATTCAACTGAAAAATGCCAAGCCTAAGGAGGGGGAGGACTACGTGCGCTTCGCGGAAGGACTCTACTTCACCTTTGTCGGCCTGTTGCGTGCGATTATGCGATCGAAGATGACTGGCGCTGAGAAGCTCTGCGTGTGGGTGTGCGAGACCGTCTTTTGCGTAGGCTTTGGAACCTCCGAACAGAAAGACGCGCTTGGACGAACCCTATTGACCAAGGAAACGATCAACCTCATCACCAGTCGATGTGCTAACAAGATCGCGTGCATCTATCTCCTCGAGACAACGCGACCGTCGCCAGATGCCGATAAGAAGGTGTACAAGTTCGGCTTCTCCAAGAATGTCGGTAGGCGCATCGGTGAGCTTACGAGCAAGTACGGTCGCAAAGCCGGAATCGATACGCTCGTGATCCTGCCGTTAGAACTTGTAAGTACGGCCGAGAAAGAGCTGAAGAAGACCCTCGGCGGGGTCTACGCGTATCAACACGAGGGCGACACGGAACTCCTACTCCTGTCAGATAGTAGTCGCACAAGCGTACGCGATCAGATGCGCGTCATCGGCGAAACCTTCTACGGCGAGACGTTAGTACACACACACCAACTTCAAATGCTCGCCAAAGATGCCGAGATCGTGAAGAGGGATCACGCTTTGGAGTTGGCGGAGAAGACGCAGGCGCTGATCATTGCAGAGAACGACGCCCAAATGGCAAAGAATGACGCCCAAATGGCGAAGAAGGACAATGTCATCTTGGAGATGAAGATCGAAGCTCACGAACGGCGTATCAAGGAACTCGAAGATCAGCTGCGCCGATGTCATGCACCGTAAGCACCGGTGTGCTCTTCGCGCAAAAAGGTAACAGAGATCGATCGTGCGGCCTACGAGCGCGCAAGCGTAACGCTTCTCGCGAGACTCTGTTATATTGGGACCAAGAGTCCCATCACGTCCCATCACTGTCCCACCACCTGGTGGGACCCACACTCCAATGTTGCTTCTACTTCTACATCCGCCATATCGTGCAGAATAAAGCTTGTCCCATGTCCCATCACTACATCCATTTTTTTTGGACAAAAAAAAAGGAAAGAGCAGACCACTACTGGAATGCAGTAGTAGTAGAAATCCGCGGAAGTTGGTTGTCCCGCGGGACAGTTGGGACAGAAATTTCAATCAACGAGAAGCGTGGAGACTATTGGTTGAGTGCTCATTTCGAGTCCCAGCCCCAGCAGTCTGGTGATGGGACGTGATGGGACATAAAAAAAGAAACGGAGAGTCACTTGGTACAGATGAACTCGCCGAGGTTCTGAGCGATGATCGCGCGGGAGATGGTGCGATTCCGAACGGTCTTCCGAACGTTGTTTTTTTGTTCTTTTTGTTCTTTTACTTCAAAGCCCCCCCGACTGAGGATACTAGAGAAGAGGTTCTTGCTGTGGATCTTCATCTCGCCTGATGAACGACACCAAGAAGTATATTCTTCATACCAATCTGTCGTTGTCTTTACATTCACGTTTTCATTTTCTAGGTCTAGGTATTCTTGGTGCAAATCTAGAAGCCACTTGACGACGTTGTCGGTTTGTCGCGCTGCGTTGTCTACGCTGGGCGTCTCGTACAACTCGATAGCTTCTTCAGACTCGAAGATATGCACGAACTGATCCATGCTGGTAGGGGCTTTTGGCGACACTTGGTTTGCGATCAGATGATTGGCGTCGACTCGGAGCGATTCTTCCCGACAAGACACGCGTCGCAGGAAACCTGCTAAATCGCTTGGATGAATTCTAAACCACTCGCGGTTGTGCCGAAATGATTCTAGTACTCGATGTAACTGCTTCTCCAGACCACGACTGTCGGAAGTCGCAATTGAGCACAGGTAGAACTGCTCGTCTATTTCAAGAGCGTTACCAGTGTTGTAGCTACTCAGCCGTTGCTTCAGGTTCTCCGTGCGGCCAATCTTGAACAGATTCAGACTGTAGTAACGGCGAGACGTGAGAACGTACACATGCTCAGTGTACTCAACGGGAGTCGTATTGATTGCCATCTTAGCAAGATCCGCTTGCAAAGCCTCCATCTCCTCCACGCGCTGCTTTAAGCGCAACGTTTCTTGTTGCTGCGCGCGAAGACCAATTTCGTGATTGCGAACCATGGTTTCTCGCTGGTACTTCCCATACGCCTTGAATACCTTCTCTAAAGTCAAGTAATACTTTTGGATCTCCTTCGCCTTGTCCGTAGTCATCTGCATCAAGCTTCCTTTGAAGCAATCTGGAGACACGATAAGATGCTTAGCCCTATTATGGGCGTTGATTTTCATGGGTACCCCAAGGTACCCATGAAACGTCTTGATCTCACTCAAGTTTAGCACCTTGTAGTCTACGTTTTCGACGTACTGACTGCTTATTAAAAGCAAGTACTGCTTTTTCATTTTTCGCTCTTCGGAGTAATTGTACCCCATCCACTTCAACATCTCATTCCCAATGTAGAGCCATTGTTCATCAGAGATGCTGCTCCAAAACGCGTCCACGTAGAGAGAGTCGATATCGTATCCACGATCAACGATGAACTCTGCTACACTAAGAATCGGTTCTGCAATGACGACTGACTCTGCTACACTAAGAATCGGTTCTGCAATGACGACTGACATGCTTATATAGTTATGTGCGTTGGTCATGTTCAGTCGAAAAAAATGAACGCCGGAGGGCTATCTCATTTTCCGTTGTAGCGATTCGATAGTTGCTTTATACTCCTCGTATCGCTTGTGTTTTTGTGTCTGCAAGTGTTGCTCCTTGTTTGCAAAAGCGTAGTTTGATCCACACTCACATTCCAACCTAGAAGTCAGCTTCTCGGCGTTCTTTACACGCCACGCTTTGCAGCGTTCGGCGGTGCTACGTGTTCGAGATTGTACTTCAGTCATTGACGTTCGCTTATATTAGGTGAACACACACTCTATTTATGCTATCTTGCAAGATCGTATGCTTTGAAAACGGATTCAAGGACTATGTAGTACTTTTGCACTTCCTTCGCCTTGGGGGCGCCGTTCTTTCCTCATCAGCCAATGCGTCTTCGCGTCGAATGATTTCAGTGGACAACCGAGCCACTTCTTCCTCGAGTTCTGCAGCGCGCGTTAGAGGCTCAGCGTTACTGGGTTCACTGCGTCGATGTCGAAGCCGATAAAGCGCTTCTTCGGCGAGGGCAAGTCGCTCACGGGCGTCTTCGGCGCTCATCGCGAACTGAACAATCGCAAATGGGAGCACGGTGAAATACCTCCCAGTGCTGAAGACGATGAGCGGTTTAAAACAGGTCACCGGATACGTCACAAATACCTCCCCAGTACTGAAGACGATGAGCGGTTTAAAACTGGCCACCTGGCGGTTTACACATCAGGTTTAAAACACGGTTTTGGTTTACATCATCAAATTTTGAATTGCACACGTTTCATGCAATTCAAGCGATCAACCCAACGGAACCCAACGATGTCCTCCGACGCCAACGCAAATCCAAAAGCAAAATGTCCTCCCCGTGCGCAGACGCGTGCTCCGACATCGACAAGTATTACGACGCACATTCGCATGAACATTCGCCGGATGAGAGCTACAATTTCAGTAATTTTCTCTGGGATTACGGGCGACGTAGCTTTCAACTGCACTACGCGATGAAGTTGTTTAGGCGCCGCGCGAACGTCGCTTTGGGAGCGTTCACGGAATATCTCGAGGATGTGAGCGATGGAACGACTGTGGTGTCGATCGGGTGTGGACCAGGGCCAGAATTGGCGGCCGCGTATGAAGTGCTCGGGAAATCTTCCCGAATCGGCTTCCTTGGAATCGACGACGAGAGTGGCTGGGAGAAGCTGTACCGAGCATGGACAACGCGAGCGCACGGTCGGTTCGACTGGCACACGATGCGGGTTACAGACGAAGAATCTCTCGCCGATCTGCTGCGATACAGGAACGCGTCCGTCGTGATCTTTTCTTGGTTCCTGGATGACTATGGGAAATTTCTGAATCCGCGTCGATTGATGGAGCGAGTCCCGACACTCCAGCATACATTCGTCTTCGACCGTAGAGGCATCCTCAAAGATCCAAACGACGCACCTTCGCCGAACGAGCGCACCATCTATCGTTTCGAGAAAGTTGATAACCGGCCATACGACCGAGGGTTTGAGAACGTTCAAGTGCTGGTGTACTCGCGCTACCCGATTTGCATCGCGATCAGGACGGTCTGGTGCTCAAGAGATCGCACCGAGTTAGTGCTCTATGCAGGCAATGGCAATGCCATTCATCGTAGACGGTCTCTGTACGATATTATCGTACCCCTTCAAGTCGCGCTCGCTTCCGGCGATATCCTTCGCAGCTACTTCATCAACTCCGTCGCTCAGCCTCTTGCCGCTCGTCTCAATGTTCCGGTGAGTGCACTTATTCGGTTATCAAACGTTCATTGACTGACTGCTTTTGACGGAGCAGGTCCGCCATGCGACGAGTGCTGTCACCAACTGGGCTGACGGCAGCAACCTTATCCAAGACTTGGTCACGATTTTGCGAGACGGCTCAGTTGAGGGACATCGATGTATCTGTCGATCGTTCATAACACGGGAGGTCATTATCAATCTCCCGCTAATCACCGCGAGGGGCAAGATTTATTTGAACGAGCCATATCAATGATTATACATCTCCCGATGTCCTCAATATGCCTTCCCGATGTCCTTCGTCTCCAGCTTCATCTTTGTGTGGTATCGGAGTGTGCAATCTTTGTCATCTGGCATTTACCAGCTTTGCATGCACTGCAGAGATCTTGGCGATGCGGTGGTATCCCCGAAGCTACCGGCTTTTCAACATGGATTGCGCTTCGAAGTCCCATCCACAATTGCAGCCTAGAGATAACCCGTTCGCAGTAAATGTCTTCTTCCAAGCGTGGCACCACCTGGGCATTGCAGTTGCGGCAGCATTGAGTCCAGACGCGGACCAAAGCCTTGTACCAGGGGTGAGAGTGGTTGGGTTCTTGCAAGAAGATCTCTGTGTAGATCTTTCCACTCGACCACGAAGAGCAAACGCCTCTTTTCCTGTTTTTCTTGCTTTTCTTGCATTGGAATTTTCCCACCATGTGAGTCGACCACTTCTTTGCATGTGCCTGCAAGTCCTGGGTAAACGTCAGCAGTGCACCTCTAGGCATTTCGTCGAAAAGCTTCAGCGCCACTCGGGTATTGAGTAAACGAAACTCGACAAAGGTACCATCGCTCGAGGCTACAGTCGCCGGGCCATCATAATGAAGGAGCTGTTGACGGTACTGTTCTCGTCTCGCATCTTCGCGTTCTCGAAGCTCACGTTGAAGAGCTTGTTGTCGTACCCAATTCTCGTTGGCTTGTCTGGTCGCCTGCTGTCGCTCTACTTCTTGGCGCTTCCTCTCGCGCTCATCTGCCTGCCGTTGTATGCGTGCAAACTCACGCTCGTTAGCCTCACGTACTTGCCGCTCTTCATCCGACTCGAAAGCTCGAGACACGAGATTCCCCATGCCTGCGGGAACGAGTAAATGGTTGAACGTCACGAGCCCTCCACTCGCCATATGGGAGAACAAACCGCAATTCAGTTTTGAATTGTACAATTCATTTGAATTGCACAAGATTTCCCGCCAACTCGCTTTTTCTTCTCACTTCCGAAACGGGAACGACCGCGAACTACAGGAAGTGGCGGTCCAGGAATGATAGAGTACAAGCGAAGCGCACAATTCAAAAGTGATTATTGTTTGCTCTCTTGCTACGCTTTGAGAGCGCGTGAGTCGTCAGAATCGACAGCGCAATCCTATTGGTCACGAAGAAGCGCCCTGTAGTCGATGAAGTCTTTCACACCGCCAATCTTCACCATGGAAATGGCTTGGTCGTTGTAGATCGGCTGGATCACCGTGAAACCACAGGCAGAGAGGAAATCAGCTACCTTGTATCGGTTGTCACCCCGGAACATATCCGCCCCATCAACGTAGTTGTAGGGGCTGACGACGAGCGCGAATCGATCGTCGTGAGTGCGATACGTCTCACGGTGATCGAAAAACTTCCGAAATCGCCCGTTCATCCCGTAGCTAACGTAGCCAGCTACCACTTGGTTGTTGTGCCAGGCCTTGATCGCGTACACCGACGCGAAGAGGTTGCGATTGCGACAAATCACTGCAGCCGCTCGGTGTTGCCCTCCCCAGTAGGTGTTCTTGAAAACGTCGGGAAAAGCAGTCGATTCATAGTTCCTTGGGGGCGCAGTTCTTGCCTCATCAGCCAATGCGTCTTCGCGTCGAATGATTTCAGCGGACAACCGAGCCACTTCGTCCTCGAGTTCTGCAGCGCGCGTTAGAGGGTCAGCGTTACTGGGTTCACTGCGTCGTTCTCGAAGCCGATACAGCGCTTCTTCGGCGAGGGCAAGTCGCTCACGGGCGTCTTCGGCGCTCATCGCGAACTGAACAATCGCGATCGCGGAGCACGGTGAGGTCGCTGGCGTTCTAAAATACTTCCCCCAGTGCTGAAGACGATAAGCGGTTTAAAACAGGTCACCGGATACGTTTAAATTACCTCTGCTGAAGACGATGAGCGGTTTAAAACAGGTCACCTGGCGGTTTACATCATCAATTTTGAATTGCACACGATTCATTTTTCCCGCCAAATAGAAGGCCGGTCTTCCTCACTTTCGAAACGTGAACATCATGGATCGAGAACTACATGAGGCGCTACTGCGTGCGGCCGTCGCGGAAGCCGTTAAAGCGGAGTTGCGCGCGCAGCTACAGCAACCGCAAGACGTGGCCCCAGGGGTGGAGGAAGACTTGCATCATGCGCTTACTCGCGCCGCAGTCGCAGAGGCGGCATCAGCAGAACTGCGAAGGGAACTCCGGACTCGGATCGAGCAGCTAGAGCAAACGCAAGCGAATGCTAATGAGGATGCTCAACGCGCAGCCGCAGCAGAGGCCACTGTTGCAGAGTTGCGGCAGCAAGTAGATGCCAACGCCGACGCCGCGCAAAGAGCCGCCGCCGCAGAAGCCACGGTCGTGCAGCTCCAACACCAAGTAGCTGCCAACGCCGACGCTGCGCAAAGAGCCGCCGCCGCAGAAGCCACGGTCGCGCAGCTCCAGCTACAGATTGACCGACATCAGCAAGAAGATGACCGGTTGCGACAAGAGCTTGCACAACAACGCAACATCGCAGAAGAGCTCGACGGTCTGCGACGGGAACTCGCTGGGAACTTTGGTCTAATGAGGGACTGCGCGCAAGACTTCCATACCAACCTCCACGCGATGCAAGCGGAGCTGCGCCAAGTTCACGCCTATGCAAGACGTTTGTACAACGTAGTCGTGAACTACGGCGCCCAGGGAAGAAATCTTTCCGAGCAACTCGAAGACACCCAGCAAAACGCGATTGTAGATCCAAGAAATCCTGATCTGCTGCCATCCATCGCGATCATGGACGTGTCGAATTGCCCAACTCAACGAGAGATCTACGATCCAGAGTACACGTATCCGGCTATGATCAAAGTCATCGAGGGGCAGAGAGGAAGACACGTGAGGCAGACAGTCGCGGACCTTCAAGACGACGGCGGAGAACTGCTTGGAGAAGTGCGGTTGAACCCCAACGGCATTCCGTTTCGGCATCACCTCAAGCGGAATGCTGAACATCGCCTCGAAACGGTACGTCTCTTTGATTGCACAGGATAGTTGTTGTGAAATGCTGACGATCGTTTATCAAGACTCACGTTTCTGTGAAACCCAGATCATCGAGTGGATCAAGATCGCAACGTACGGAGTTCCGCTCGCAACCGACGTTCCCCTCATCCAAGCAGTCTTTGAACAGATCGAAGAAGAAACGAAAGTTGCCCCACTCCGATTCAACCCCAGGCGCGTCCGGTTCCCGAGAGATGCCGATCTCATGTATGTAACATGGGAGATACCAGATATACCAATAATAGAAGCTTGAAAGTCAATCTCACAAATCTTACTTTGCGCGAAACGCACAAGTCAATCTCGCGCGAAGCGCACAAGTCAATCTCGCGCGAAGCGCACAAGTCAATCTCCCACGAAACGCACAAGTCAATCTCGCGCGAAGCGCACAAGTCAATCTCCCACGAAGCGCACAAGTCAAATTTCGCGCGAAACGCATAAGTCGCGCAAGTTTAAATCCCGCAGCCATGTCGTTCATGAACATTGCCGGCACGCAGCCCGTGGATGACCCGGAGTACCGCTACAAGATGCCCCGCCTGATCGCCAATATCGAGGGCCACGGTAATGGCATCAAGACCCTCGTGGTCAACTGTGCCGACTTGGCGACGGCACTCCACCGCTCCACTGCCGAAGTCTGCAAGTTCTTTGGCTGCGAGCTCTGCACGCAGTCCAGGTACGACGAGAAGAGCGACCGTGCGATCGTGAATGGCGCCTTCGAGGCGTCCATGATGCAGCAGCACCTGTCCAAGTACATTGAGGGCTTTGTACTGTGCCCGCAGTGCCGTCTCCCAGAGACTAAGTACAAGTTCAAAGGTCAGATGATCTTCCACAAGTGCTACGCCTGCGGTGCCGTGGAGCCCGTGGACATGAACCACAAGCTCACGACCTTCATCCTCAAGGAGCACAAGTCCCGCAAGGCCAGTGACGATAAGGGCAAGAAGAAGAAGGACAAGAAGAAGAAGGACGAGCCGAAGAAGAAGGAGAAGAAGGAGAAGAAGGAGAAGAAGGAGAAGAAGAAGAAAAAGAAGGAGAAGAGCGACGATGAGATCGAGTGGTACACGGATCTGTCGCCCGAGGCCGTTGCTGCGCGTGCAGCCGAAGTCGCCAACCTGCACCGCTTCCGTTCATGAATGTTGAGTTGCTCTGACATCATTTGGATATGCTCGTCACGAGCTTCAATCAGCTTCTTCGTTCCATCTGCTTGTTCACGACATCTTCCGCGTACCATACATTAAGTGCGCGCGAAGAGCCACGTCAGAGCTCAAGAGCGTCATTGCTTCTTTTTTCGTCAGTTTCTTCGCCTTCATCACCGAGATGTAGCTCTTGCGTTGGATAACAGCGTTATCTGACTTGGTGTGGGTCTTGTTCAGCATATCCGGCCACCTCTCCTTCACGAGCTGGGCAAGCATAGCTGTACGCTTTTCACATTCAGGGATCAGCAGCTCACGCACCTCGTCGTTCTCTTGCTCCATTCTCCACTTCACTTCGATATCGTTAGAATCGATAGGCGTGTCGAGCACCTGGTTGTGCAGTTCGATCATCTCGTTGAGTTCGAGAAACTCGCGCTCGAGGCCGACGGTGAGCTTCTTAACACCATATGCGCTATGCATACCCTCTAGTCGATGCGCCGCGCAATGCGTTCGCTTGCCGTCGTATCCGTAGCTAGGCGATGTGAGACAGCCCCCGACTGAGCAGAGCTGCTGACCTTGACTATGCACTCTACGCATGCCCTCTAGTCGATGTTCCGCGCAATGCGTTTGCTTGCCGTATCCGACGCTAGGCGATTTGGGGCAACCCTCGACCGAGCAGAGCCGCATCCTTTTGTCTATCATGCCGGGTTCGCGATGGTCGGCACAGCAAACAGGCGCCTTATTGCCGAAACCGAATTTAGGCCATTTCGTGCAACCCTCGACCTCACACCACCGTCTCTTCTTGTTCTCCATGTTGGGTTCGCGATGCTCGGTACAGCGAACGGGTGACTTATTGTCGAAACCGAATTTAGGCCATTTCGTGCAACCAACCACCTCACACCACCGTCTCTTCTTGTTCTCCATGTTGGGTTCGCGATGGTGGAAACAGTGAGTCGCCTCGTCGAAGCCCCACTTGGCCGCGAGACTGCAGTCAGGAGATGCACACTTCAGCATCACGATGCTTTTTCGGAAATGACAGAATGCTGCTTGAAATAGAATAAGGTTCTAGATACACTTGCGCACAAGTCTCACAAGTGACTCTGGGAGCTTCCATGTTTTGCGATCTTTGCAACAAGCCAATCAGCGAGCGTTATTTGGCTAATATTCTACGTTTAGTGACAACCTCGGTTTAGTGAAGTTTCCCCAAAGAGGACAAGATCCTCAACTGGTTGAGTTGCATTTGCAAACAGGCACCATGGATGGAAAGCGACCGAGTGAAGAAAATAACAATGGGGACTCGAAGCGGGCGAAGACTGACTTCCCGCTCGACATTGAGCTCGAAGGCGTCGAGTTCATCAACCTCTCATGCTTGCTCAAGACGTCTCCGTTTGACGTGTACTTCAGAAAAAAGTACAAGAAGTCCGAGAAGCAACTCATCGAGAAGCTGCAACTTGAAATCTTCAATGTCACCAAGGAGAGTGCCGGCAATGGCAAATTCGAGCCCAAAGATGCGTACAGTCCCGCGCGTGATCTGCGTTTGGTCAGGAAAGACGGAACCATCAACGAGTTCATCGAGTGTGTCAAAGACGAATCTTCTCCGATAGCACCACCAAGGATCGACAATCTCGTGTTCACGTGCCATCCGGGAGCTATGGAGGCCACTATTGAGTACCACGTCGAGATGAGAGGAGAAAGATCGGAAGACGGTATTTTTCTCAGAGTCAAGGACATCGGACAAGTGTTCGGATTGAAACGGCTTTCTAATGACATCCAACACCAACACACTCAACATCAAGAGCACGAGCACTACGTCTGGTTCACCATCCCGGAGAGCGAGCGAGAGAAGGACGCATCCAGCCGAGAGCTCTTTTTCACGTACAAGGGCATGCTTCTAACGGTCCACATCTCGCAATCGCCAGTGGCCAAGCAGTTCCGCGACTGGGTCAGCAAGACGGTTTTTGTTCACCACCTTGGTACACAGAAGCAAAAGAAGCAGCTCGCGAAGTCGCTGTTGGACAAGAAGACTATCGATTGTCTCACCAAATGCTGTGTGAACAAGATCGCGTGTATCTACCTACTCGAGACCGGCAAGCCGCCTCATGAGATACACGGAGTTGCCAAGCAAGTGTACAAGTTCGGTTTCTCCAAGAACGTGAAAGACCGTATGGACAAGCATGTCACCCGGTATGGTAGAGATTCCGTCATCGACACATTGGTTCTTCTACCGCTCGAGTACGTCAGTCAAGCGGAAGCCAAGCTCAAAGCCTCACTTGGCGACAGATACAAATACAAGGACGACATTGATCCGAGCATGGAGCTGCTGCTTCTCTCGCAGGGAGATCGCACCACCGTGCGCGATGTGATGCGAGTTGTCGGCGAGACGTTCTTCGGTGAGACGGTCGTGCACATGCACACTCTTGAGATGCACAAGAAAGATGCTGAGCTCGAGTTATCGAAGAAGGACGTTGAGCTATCAAAAAAAGATACCGAGCTTGCCAAGAAAGACATTGATCTTGCCAAGAAAGAAACTGAGCTTGCAAAGTCCGACGCTAAAGTGGCCATTCTGGAGATGAAGAATGAAGCTCAAGCGCGACGCATCAAGGAGCTGGAAGATCGACTGCTACGATGCGAGAAATGCCACGTACCGTAGACAATACGTCGCGCCTCCACGCTTTGACCTGCTTTCCCTACACGAAGCGGCGAATGCCACCAAACACAAATGGTCAGCCATCTAGTCTACAAGGAAACAAAAAAAAACAAGATTCTCAATGGCGGAAGTTGCGCAGTGCTTTCTCAAACGCATCGTTGGGTCTTACGTCTGACTTGATTTCGCGGATGTGGTCAAGAGATTCATCAAATGACCAGCCGAACTTGGACATCAGGTAGTAGATGATGACCGACACACTTCGCGATTGTCCTTCGTTGCAGTGGATGAGAATGTTCTTGTCCGTGTTCGCATTAACGATCTGACAGATCTTCTGCGCGTACTGTAAGAGCTCTCTCTTGAACAAAACGTTGTCTTCCATAACGAAGTTGAAGAACTGTACGGATTGAGGATACACGGAGCGGTTCTCATCCTCAGACAGTCGGCACACGACCTGGATCCGGTTTGCACTGATTAGCTTCTGGTTTAATGCATCATCCAAGTTGCTCAGGAACACGTTGTCAATGATGTGGTACATGGCGCTATATTCAAGTGGAGGTGCGTTCTATTCTGGTCGAGGAAATGCCAGTCATTCGCCAATTTGCGGTGGATACCTGAACAAGCCCCCATCTGAAGATTCTAGTGATGACCAAGTTGTGTCAAGCTAAACGATGTCTCAAGCTGCCAAGCTTTGGCCACGTGAAGAACAAGCCCACGCACTGTGGTGAGCATCGTAAAATAGGCATGATCAACGTGATAACCAAGCGTTGTGCATCCGACGGATGCGAAAAAAGTCCAAGCTATAGTTACCCGAATAACAGGCCCACGCATTGTGCAGAGCATCGCCAAACGGGCATGGTCAACGTCAAGAAGAAGCGGTGTGCATCCGACGGATGCGATAAAGGTCCAAGCTATAGCTACCCGAACAACAAGCCCACGCATTGTGCAGACCACCGCCAAACGGGCATGATCAACGTGACAACCAAGCGGTGTGAATCCGACGGATGTGAAAAGAGTTCAAGCTTCGGTTACGCGAAAAGGAAGCCCACACACTGCGCAGAGCACCGCAAAGTAGACATGATCTACGTGATAGGAAAGCGCAGGTGTGAATCCGACGGATGTGAAAAGAGTTCAAGCTTCGGTTACGCGAAAAGGAAGCCCACACACTGCGCAGAGCACCGCAAAGTAGACATGATCTACG
>JAMFLL010001113.1:3302-19947 GCA_027475725.1 Pythium rhizo-oryzae | reverse complement strand
AACCTCCGGACGCGCCGGGTCGGGCAAAGACGCCTCGTCCGTGATCTTGACCACGTAGTGGAGGCACGGCTCTTGGGCGCCCTTGCGGGTGCACATGAGCTCGGTTCGTACGGGCAGTCCGTAGCGGTCCTGCGCCGTGAACACCTCGACGAACTGCGGGTGCTTGGCCTCGAGTTCGAGCATCGTGTCGATGATCTCGCTGTACGAGCGGTACGTGAACGCCGTGGCGTTCTGCTGCGCGAGCGCGACCGGTGTCGCCAGACTGGCGAGCGTGGCCGCGACGATCGAGGCGACCCGCATCGTAGTGAGGGAAGGAGCCGAGCGGAAACGGAGCGCAGAAGGCTGGTACAGTACGGAGACTCACGCACAAGAGCGGAGATTGGCGAATGAGAACCTCCATCGGCGGCACGACAGGTTCCGTGGGCTGGATTGTGGGTGATCGAAGAGCAGCTCTCTTCCAAGATCTCTCTCTCTCTCTCCATTCTCGACCAACGGATGACGTCAGGACGTCATTGCGCCATAAACAGGGAAGAGACCGACGTGGAGCTCAGAAGCGCAGCCCATCCGCAGGCTGAAAACAGATCAACGCGTCTGTGCGTGTGTGTGTGTGGGGGGGGGGGGGGGGGGGAGGGCATGTGGCAAGCCAACACTCTGGTGCTGCGAGCGCCGAAGTGTTGGCACGCGAGGCTCCACGTCTGCTCATTAAGGGTGAGTAATTAGCTGAAAATGTTGGGAAAAGCGTTGAGCCTGTCCATCAAAGGACTCGACACCCCGCGGATCTTTGCTGGTCCACAGGAGATCTTTCTGGATACTAAACGTCGAGAATTGATCACCTCCTGGCTCCCAGTAATGCCCTAGACTCCCGCAAAACTTGTGGGCACTCTCCAGTACGCCACTTCGAAACCACGAGGCAGAAGAAGAAGAAAGAAGGTGGAGAGCAACGGGCTCCCCACTGGCTCGACAGTTCCCTTCAGTGCGGCCAGTGGAGTTGAAAGCTCTTGCACCCGGAAGACTCGCACTCACAAGAACAGAATGGAGACGGGCGATGGGGTAAGGATGGAGATGGGCACGTACTCATCCACGCACACCGCGGCGATCTGATTCCGTCAGTCGCCTCACAACACACACACACACAAACACAAACACACACAAGCCGGAGTGCGTCCTTGGGTTGTCAGCAGCGCTCCCAGTCGCTGTGCGTGTCCGTCGTCAGGTGAGCCTGTCCTTTTGCTTGGCTCTCAGTTGCCGACACAGCAGTTCCAAGTGTTGAGTTTGTGGCTTCCGAGTGTATTAGTTAGGTGAGGGGACTGACGGTGAGATCCATGGACGGTGGTCTCGGTGCGCACCGCGCGAGCGGGATCTCAGAGCCCGAGGAACAACCAGCGAGCGCAGCGCATCCGCGTTGTCGTGGAAGGCTGGCAGTACGATTCCTGATGATTTGTTTTTTTCGAACCTTCGAAATCACCACTGACGCGCACCAATCGCTCATACTGCCTAATTTGATATGGCTACGTATATCGACTAACCGGGACAAAACGCCGGTTCATGAGCTGGGGACATCATGCCGGACCGCCAGCGGCGTGAACACCTAGTTATGGAGATCGCGCGCCGCGGCCACAAAAAGAATAGATGCGGTCGTTTGTGGCTTCGTTGACCCTCGCTCTGCCGATCGGGCCGCGCCGACTCCGATTCCGATCCGATTCCAATTCGAGCTCATTCTCCAATCCGCTTCAAGATGCTCAAGCTTTTCCTTCTCGTGTGCCTCGCCGCCGCTGCTACGTGCGTCCAGTGCCAAGCCGCGCCGTCGCCGACGATGAGTCCCGCCCTGCGCGCCACGTTCGACTCCCCCGGCGAGCCCTACGCGGCCGCCACCGTCGCGCCAGCCAAGCCCTCCTATGCCGTGGCCTCTTCGCTTGAGGACCGCGCGCTTGCCAAGCCTCCAACACGCCCGACCGCTGCGGCGTCCAAGCCTGGGAGCCTTGTCAAGCCCAACCCGCTGGGCCTGTCCGGCAAGTCGACGACGCGCCCCGGGACGCTCGCCGGGACGCACGCCGGCGCGCACGCCGGGAAGCAAGCAGGCGCGTTCTTGCGTCGCAACGCCGGCGCGCAGGCGCCTTGATGTTTCTGTCCGTGGTAGAGCTTTTTTTTTGTGCTTCGCGCTGATGAACGCGGAAGGCGCGCGGCGCGAAGTGAAACGGATCGTTAGAAGCTCTTTGTGACGCTAGATATGGGTACATTTTAGCTTCTTTACATTGGTCAATAAAATTTTTCAAAATGTTTGATTGGTTGAAAATCAACAGCTGGTGCCGCAATTGGACGACGCCAAAGATCTTGTGGCTCGGGAATGACGGTGATGATGACCCGAGCAGGGTTTCCGCGGCGCCATGCGACTGCTTCTCTTCGTGGCCGCCGTCCTGCAGTGCGTGTATTTGCGCTGGATCTGCCTCTACGTCGCGCGTCTGGATGTACTTCACGCCATTCGCGCTGACTCTCGTCTCCCGTCGTCGCAGCGCGCCTTCCGTGCTCCCCGCGCATTCCCTCATTCGCCATCTTCCCACCAGCTCCACACACAAGCACACAAGCTCGACAATGCGCGTCGCTTGGATGCTCCTGCTGCTCGCCGCCCTCAGCTTCGCTACCTCTGCCGCAACCAGCGAGGAGCCGCACGGCCAACTGCGCAAGCCCGAGCCGGCGGCGACGGTGGCGCCGCTGCCCATTCTCGTCGAGGGACTCGCGTCCATTGGGAACGCCTACCAGCTCAAGAAGCACGCCGAGGCGGCCCAGCAAGAGCAGCTCAAGGTCGCTACCGCGGCCCCTGTGCCGGCTCCGACACCGGCGTCGACTTCTTCGGGGCACGCGCCCGCGCCGACTGTGGTCGTCAAGCCGCTGTCGTGCCGCTCGAAGGCGAAGGAGCCAGTCGCGCGCGACGCCGCCGCCGTGCTCGCGCGCCTCGCGGTGATCGAGAATGCGCTTGAGACCATCCAACAGCTTCTTGAGATGAGGGATTGATGATGGGAGAGACAGACGCTCTGATTGCTGGACACACACCTCTATGCGGACAAATAGAACATGCGTTTTTTTTCAACTATGAGTAGCTACAAAGGTGCTGTTGTGTTCATGCGACGACGACGGTCACGACGGGCGACTTCCACTCGAGCTGGCCGCGCACGACGCGACCGTTGTTGCTGTAGAACCAGTTGGGGTTCGTACGCGCGTTCACGACGTGGGTCTGCGGCTTGACGTTGGGCGACGGCAGGTCCTTGCCCGTGCCCTGCTTCTGCCAGTCCTGGTCCACAGTCGCCACGGCCTGCAAGTAGTACACGCCCGCCGAGAGGAAGGTCACGTCGTGGCGGAAGAGCCCCTTGTTGGTCGCGCTCGAGGTTTTCATGTCCGGGTGGTACCAGCGCGTGACGCCGCTCTGCGAGGCCGTGGTCTCCACCGCCGCAAAGTCGGGCGTCTTGGAGATCTTGAGCTGCGTCGCGTCCACGGTAAACGCGCCCAGCACTTCCCACGCGAACGGGATCGCGGCGCCCGCGACGCCGCTCGTGGGCGTGGACGTCCAGATCACGTACGGCTGCACAAGGTCGATGTGCATGAGCGAGATGCGCACGTTGCGCGGCACGTGGCCCACGGTCTGCGACGCCGGGAGGTAGTCGGCGAGCGCGGCGTCCGAGAGCGCGGCGCTGTTGCCGAGCGCCGCCTCCGTAGGCTGCTTGCTGTTGCTCGTCTCGATCAGGATGTTGAACGCGCGGTGCGTGGCGTTGTTGTAGACCGACTTTTCGGCCGGGTAGCCGCCGTACGTGGTCGGCTGGCACACGCCCATGGGCTTGGGGGTCGTGAACGCGTTCTCCCACGAGGCCGCGTAGCCCCAGTCCTCCATGCCGCCCGTGACGGCGTACACCACGTCATTCATCGCGCCCGCCGGGTAGTATTGTTTGCTGTCTTCAAACTTGCCGCCGAAGCGCGAGAGACCGAGGCCCACGTAGAACTGGCCTTGGTGGTCCGGTGACTTCTGCGAGCCGCCGCCTGCGAGTTCGTGGTTCGGCGAGCCCCATTCGTACGAAACCGACTCAGTGCCGCCGTGGAACGTGATCGCCAGCTGGAAGAGGTGGTCGCGCCACACCTCGTTCACAGCGCGGCCCACCATCGTCTCGAAGCATTTCGACCCCTTTTGGTAGTTGAAGTCCCGGTTCGGGTCCAAGTTACCTTCGAAACGCGAATTCTTGTCGTAGCCGTGGGCGTTGGTCGTGGGCATGATCACCACCGTGCGCGTCTTGACGAGCCGCTTGATCCAGGGGTTGCCGTCGGGACGGCTCGCGTGGTCCACGAGCAGCTCCGCGAGCGCGGTCACAGTCTGCGGGCCAACGCGTTCATCGCCGTGGAGTGCGCCGCTGAAGAACACCTCCGGGCGCGCGGGGTCGGGCAGCGACGCCTCGTCCGTGATCTTGATCACGTAGTGAAGACACGGTTGCTGCGCGCCGTTGCGGGTACACTGGAGTTCGGAGCGTACGGGCAGTCCGTAGCGGTCCTGCGCCGTGAAGACCTCGACAAACTGCGGATACTTGGTCTCGAGCGAGAGCAAGGTGTCGACAATCTGGCTGTACGTGCGGTACTTGAAGCCCGTGGAGCTTTGCGCCCGAGCGGCCGGGGCCAGCAGCACCGCAAACGCCGTGAGGAGCGGTGCGAAGCGCATGGCGCGAGCTTGCGAGATGTACTTGGAGCGGGGCGTGGGAAGGGAAATTGAGAAATGTCGAGTGCCGCGCCATGGGGACTCGCTCTCACTCGAGGACCCACTCGTGCTTGAGGCTCGGATCCCAGGAGCCCCAGAGCGCCGAGCCCGGCGGATCCTGACCTGTCCACGCGGTCTCACTGTTGTATATCCTGCCCTATTTATGTGCAAATGGATACGGAAACTGCATCTGATTCAAAAAAGTTCGGGTTTCGAGATGAATTAGTTGACCCGGGCTGCCCATTGATTTGCAAAATGTATGCTCAATGGGCTAGTGGGTCAAACTCGGGCTGAGCTCCTCCCGCCCCAAGAGAGCCACGACCAGGTTGTGTGTCTTCGTCGAGTCACCCTGTTTGGTGGGTGGGTTGCGTCGGTTGTCTCGCCGTGAGGATCTGTCCAGGCTGGCCCGGTTGTCCGGCTATCAGTTACCAGTGCCTGCGCCTCGTTGACCGCACAGTACTTACACACAGCACCACTCTGTCTCCTTCGGTGCTTCTGATTACGCGAAAGTTAGGGCAACTGCCACGCGATCTAGAAGTGCTCGGGCTCAGATCGGCTCTGGGAACGCGATCTTTTCCTGGTGGGGTGGGCGAAGACCGGCCCATCTTTGACATGTTGACGACTGCTTCAAGGGGTTGCCTTTACCGCTGAGTCTGACTCGATCTCTGGCCCCGGCACTGACAATGGTGCCTCTGGGGCAGAGACGGGATCCATGGACTCATTGGACGGTGGTGCAGACAGCGCGAGCCACGGATACCGCACTAGTGCCGCGGTGATGGATAGCCGCTTGTCCGGCTCGCACTCGAGCAGATCCGTGAGCAGCTTGACGAGATCTTGCACGACGGGCGACGGGTGATGGCTCTCTGGATGCCGCACAGTGTTCTGGATCATGCGCTCGAGGAACGCTGGCACGCCGAGCACCTGGAGCAGTCGGTAGTGCGTGTCGTGTGTCGTCGCCTCGCTGAGCGGCATCTGCTTCGTGAGCAGCATGACAATCACGATCCCCACCGACCACGCGTCGGCCTTGAGCAGATCCACCTCTCGCCCGGTGTATAGCTCCGGTGCGCCGTATGCGCGTCGCACGGGCGTCGGCGCCACGTGACGGCGCCGCTGTTGCTTTCCGACGTAGATGGAATGCCGAAAATCGCCGAGCCGGAGCGCCCCGTTCGCGTCCACGAAGATGTTGTCGAGCGCGATGTCCATGTGGGCCACGCCCTCGTCGTGCATGAACACGACCGCATTACAGATCTGGCGTGCTGCCGACAACACGTCGGACTCGTCGTGGATTTGCGCGGGGCCCTTCGCGATGCCGGTGCCCTCCGCCGGTAGTATTCTGGAGAGCAGGCTGCCGTGCGGATAGTACTCGGTCAGGATGTGGAGCGTCTGCTGGAACTCGTAGTGGCCGATCAGCGTAACCAGGTGCGGGTGCGGTCGCTGGTCATCGTTCGCCAGGATCGACTGGCGCGTGAGATAGCAGTGGATGTGCAGCTCTTGATGCACGATCTGGATGTCGCTGGCGCTCGCGTGGAGCGCAATGCGGCGGTCGATGAACGCGCGCCGCCCGTCGTCGGCGTCGACCACGACGTCCACGCGCGCGAGTGGATGCCCGCAGCCGCACAAGTTGCGCTGCATCTTGAGGTCCATCAGGTCCAACTCAAACGGGTGCTCGATGTTGGGCGGCAGCGTCTCCGGCGGCTCACGCTCAACCGGCTCGCGCACGCGCGTGCTCTGCAGCAAGCTGATGCGCCGCACCGAGCGGTGCGACTTGGTGCTGCGCCCGCTCCGCCCGCTGCGGTGGCGCGCGAGCGACGCGTGGATCGTGCCGCCTTCGGCGCGCCCCGGTGGCCGGTTCCCCATGGGTCCAAGTGTGTCTGGGCTGTTTGCACGATGACCGCGCGGAACGCCGAGTCACCCACCCCGACTCAGTCTCTCTCGCCCGCGACAAACAAAACGCTTTTGGGCTCAATCCATTCCGCTCTCGCGTTGTGTCTATTTTCACTCGCCGCGGTTGTCGGGGGATAAGCCGCGCTGCGTCAGCCGTGGCGCACGTAATTGGCCACGTAGTACGGTGCTCTGTGTGTGGCGCTGATCAGACGACGAAGCTGCAGCAGTGGACGCGGGCGTCTTATCAGTCCGCGCTCACGCCACCGATGCCGAGCCATCAGCATCTCTCAGCATGGGTTCACTGCGGCGGAGTGGCATCCCAATACAGACGTTAGATTTTATTCGTATCTAACGTATCTGAATTGTTCGCGGGAGTGTATGAATCGATGTACAATTCAAAAATGAATTGTGGCCACCACAGACCCAGAGGGGCTGCTATTCGAGTGCCCCCAGCTCCCCCTTCCACCCGCGGAAACCTTGGACACCAAAGCGGCGCGGAACGGGCGGGGAAAGATTGGACCAAGCGCGTCGCTCTCTCCTGCTCCTGCGTGCTCCACCGACCGCCGTCTCGATCGATTAGGTAGATCGTTAGCGCGTCTCGTCGGTCGATCGCGGTTCCCTCACGATGGCGGAAGACCACGCGCGCTCGCGCCAATATGCGTACACGGCCAACTCGAACCTGGTGCTCGAGGCCGACCGCGACTCGCGGCGCCGCGGCGACGAGCCCACGGGCGAGGTCGAGTCGCTCGCCGGGCGCTCGATCCGCATGGGCGACCGCGTCCAGCGCGCGTCGGCGCCCGCCGGCGACAAGGACAAGAGCAAGAAGCGGTCCTCGGGCCAGGACGACCAGGAAGAGCGGCTCAAGAAGAAGATCAAGCAGCTCTCGCGCGGCGGCGGCGGCGCAGGGGATGACCGCGACGCCGGCGGCGACCGGGGCATGCTGTTCACGACTGGCGGGCTCGCGGCGAGCAAGGCGAACATCCTGAGCGAGAGTCTCGCGCTCGAGAGCAGCTCGTACCGGCCCAAAAACCCGCAGAGCCAGGAGGCGTACGAGCAGATCCTGAGCGTCGTGGCGCGCAACCTCGGCGACCAGCCGGGCGAGATCTTGGCGGGCACGGCGGAAGAAGTGCTGTCGATTTTGAAGAACGACGCGTACCGCGACGACGAGAAGCACGGCGAAGTGAAGAAGCTGCTCAAGAAGATGGCGCCCGACGTGTTCAACCAGCTCGTTGTGTTTGGCCGGCGCATCACCGATTTCTTCCCGGACCAGCAGGATAATGCCGCAAATGCAGCGAATCCGGCCGAGGACGGCGACGAAACGGGCGAGCTCGACAAGGAAATGGGCGTCGCCGTCGTGTTTGATGAAGAAGACGAGGAAGAGGAGTCGGACCTTGACGAAGTGCGTGATGACGAAGATGAAGACGATGACGACGATGATGAAGAGCAAACCGCAACCGCTGCGCGTGCCCGTGAAGAGCGAGCCGCGAAGGGTGCGATGCGATTGAAGGGCGAAGACTACGAGGACGGCGACGGACAAGACGGAAAGTCGCGATTGAGCGCCCACAGCATCGATGCGTTCTGGCTGCAGCGTGAGCTGAGCAAGTTCTACAAAGATGCTGAAGTCAGTGCGAAACTCGCCGACGACGTCCTGTCCATTCTGAAAGACAACGGCGCGGATTTGAGCGCATGCGAGAACCAGCTCGTGTTGTTGCTCGACTATGACAAATTCGATTTCATCAAGATGCTTCTCGAAAATCGCGCCAAGGTGGTATACTGCACTCGCCTCAAGCAGGCGCAGAGCGACTCGGAACGGAAGGCGATTGAGGAAGAGATGCTCGCCGATGAATCGCTGGAAGGTGAAGGCGAACAAATCCTGCGTGAGTTGGCAAACACTGCTTCAGCCGAGTCGTGGATGCAAGATCGTATCGGGGCCAAGGAAAGCACATCGCGTGCGGAGGCAAACAAACTCCGGAAGAATCAACAGCAGAAAGCCGGTAGCAGTGGTCGGGGTGCCCGTGATGAAGACGATGGCGATATCGACATGGAAGATGCCACAACATCTTCGTCGTCTGCCAAGAAGCCGCAACGATACATCGACCTTGACTCCCTCACGTTCCAAGAAGGTGCTCATTTGATGAGTAATAAGGATGTGCGTCTTCCGGAGGGTACCTGGAGAGCGCAGAAGAAAGGATACGAAGAAGTCCATGTTCCAGCTGTTCGCACAAAGAGCGCAGAGGCCGAAGAGAAGGCACGTATCAAGATCTCGACGCTCCCAAAATGGTCACAGGCGGGATTCGAGGGCATGGAATCGCTCAACCGAGTTCAGTCAAAAATGTTTCCAGCGGCATTCGAGTCGAGTGAGAACCTGTTACTCTGTGCTCCGACGGGTGCTGGTAAGACGAACGTCGCCATGCTGACGATCCTTCATGAGGTGATGAAGGCGCGCGACCCGGAAACGGGTGATATCGACCTGAACTCGTTCAAAATCGTCTACGTCGCTCCGATGAAAGCCCTTGTCCAAGAGGTTGTGTTGAACCTTTCGTCGCGTCTGACCGAAGCGTACGGCATCGAAGTTCGAGAGTTATCTGGTGACCAAAACTTGTCCCGTGAGCAACTCTTCAACACACAAATCATTGTGACGACTCCAGAGAAGTGGGATATCATCACGCGCAAATCCGGTGATGATCGAACATACACCCAGCTGGTACGTCTGATCATCATTGATGAAATTCATCTGCTACATGACTCTCGAGGACCGGTTCTCGAAGCGCTGGTATCTCGTACGATCCGAAACGTCGAAGCTACTCAGCAGATGGTGCGTCTGGTTGGTTTGTCGGCGACACTCCCGAACTATGAAGACGTCGCAGCATTCCTTCGCGTCGACCCATCGAAGGGTTTGTTCTACTTCGATTCAAGCTACCGCCCGGTGCCTCTCCAGCAGCAGTACATCGGTGTGATGGAGAAAAAGGCGATCAAGCGCTTTGCCTTGATGAACGAGATTTGTTATGAGAAGGTCCTCGAGCAAGCTGAACTTGACAACCAGGTCCTCGTCTTTGTTCACTCTCGAAAGGAGACGGCCAGCACTGCTCAAGCCATTCGTGATCTGTTCGTGGAGAATGATACTCTCTCGAAGCTGTTGCGACCGAACTCCGCATCGAGCGAAGTCCTGATCCGCGAGGCTGAGAAGCTTGAACGAGCTGACGACTTGAAGGATATGCTTCCATTTGGGTTTGGTATCCATCATGCCGGTATGAAGCGCGAGCATCGAACTCTGGTGGAGAATCTGTTTGCTGCTGGCCACGTCAAGGTTTTAGTGAGCACTGCGACACTTGCCTGGGGTGTCAACCTTCCTGCCCACACTGTCATCATCAAGGGAACGCAAATCTACAACGCTGAGCGCGGCGATTGGACGGAACTGAGCCCACTTGATATTCTTCAGATGCTCGGTCGTGCAGGTCGTGTGCAGTACGATACTCAAGGCGAAGGCATCATCATTACCCAGCACGCGCAGCTTACTTACTACCTCTCCTTGATGAACCAGCAACTCCCTGTTGAGTCTCAGCTCATGGCTCGCCTCGCTGACAACCTGAACGCGGAGATCGTGCTTGGCACAGTTCAGAACATCTCGCAGGCTGCGACATGGCTCGGCTACACCTATTTATTCATCCGGATGCTCCGCAACCCGACTCTCTACGGCATCTCTATGGCGGACCGCAAGATTGATCCCACTCTGCTCCAGTATCGAACAGATCTCGTTCATTCTGCGGCGACATTGCTTGCTAAGCACAACCTGATCAAGTACGAGCGGCGCTCGGGTCTCTTCCAAGTGACAGCTCTTGGTCGTGTCGCGAGTCATTACTACATCTCCCACGACTCGATCAAGACGTACAACGAGTACCTCAAGCCGCACATGTCGGATATCGAGATCTTGCGATTGTTTTCCTTGTCGAACGAGTTCAAGTACATCATCATCCGGACCGAAGAACGCTTGGAGCTCATGAAGCTGCTGGAGCGTGTCCCGGTACCAGTGAAAGAATCCCTGGCGGTGTCCAACAGCGCGTCTGGCACGGGCACCGGGTCGGCGAAGGTGAATGTGCTGCTCCAAGCGTACATCTCTCGATTGAAGCTCGACGGTTTTGCGCTGCTGGCGGACATGGCCCACATCCACCAGTCGGCCGCGCGAATTTTCCGTGCGCTCTTTGAGATTTGTTTGACTCGTGGGTGGGCCGCGGTGACCGAGCGAATGCTGAGCTTTTGTAAGATGGTTGACAAGCGCATGTGGTTGTCGCACACGCCGCTGCGCCAGTTCGCGTCCGTCATCCCAGAAGGCATCCTCAAGCGCGTCGAGAAGAAGGACATTGCGTGGGAGAAATATGTGGATCTGGAGCCGTCCGACCTTGGGCAGCTCATCAACAATCCGCAATATGGTCGACAGCTCTACAAGCACATCCACCAGTTTCCCAAGCTTGAACTCTCGGCACACGTCCAGCCGATCACGCGCTCGATGCTCAAGGTCGATTTGATCGTCACGCCCGACTTTGAGTTCAACCGCGACATCCACGGGAACTCGGAGGGCTTTTGGGTGTTTGTGCACGACGTGGACAGCGAGACGATTCTGCACCACGAGTGGCTCGTGATCAAGCGCCGATTCGCGACGCAGGAGACGTACTTGAGCTTTACGATCCCGCTATTCGAGCCACTCGCGCCGTTGTACTACATCAAGGTCGTGTCGGACAAGTGGATCCACTGCGAGAGCTCGCTCCCGATCTCGTTCCACAAGCTAATTCTCCCGCAGAAGAATGCGCCCCCGACCGAGCTGCTCGATCTGCAACCGCTGATGGTGAACAACGCGCTGCTGAAGCTTGCCGGTGGCAAAAAACAGTTCGCGGAGGCGATGCTCAAGAGCGTTAAGTCGGTGAAGACCAGTCCGTGGAAGTTCTCGCGCTTCAACCCGATCCAGACGCAGGTGCTGCCTCGTGTGTTGGAGTCGGAGAGTAACATTTTCCTGGGCTCGCCGCCCGGTTGTGGCAAGACGATCGTGGCCGACGTGGCGCTCATGAAGACGCTTGTGGCGCTGGGGCAGCCCGACAACGACAGCGAAGAGTACGGGGAGCATTTGATTGTCTACCTGAACCCGCAGCCCTCCGGCTGTGACGAAAAGTACGACGATTGGAACGAGAAGTTTGGTGAAAACAGCTACTGGAAGCAGAATGTGGTGAAGCTGACGGGCGATGCGACCGCCGACTTGCGACTTCTTGCCAGTGCCAACCTCGTCATTGCAACGCCGGTGCAGTGGGATGTGCTCTCTCGGCGATGGAAACAGCGCAAGCGCATCCAGAACGTCAGCCTATTGGTGGTCGACGAGGTGCATTTCGTCGGTGGTGGTGAGTTTGGGCCAGTCATCGAGGTCGTCATGTCGCGCATGCGATTCATCGCCGCGCAGAACGACAAGAAGAAGGGAGATCAGTCTCGTCTACGGATCCTCGCGATGGGCAATTCGATTGCGAACGCGCGCGACGTGGGCGAGTGGCTGGGCGCAAGCCATGGCGACGGAATATGCAACTTCCACCCGAACGTGCGACCACAGCCGCTTGAAATTCGTGTGCAGGGCTTCGACATCAACGATTTCTCGTCCAGAATGCTCGCCATGTCCAAGCCCGCGTACAACACGATTGTGAACCAAGCTATTGCGGCGGGTGATTCCAAGCAGGTGCTCGTGTTCGTGCCCTCGGCGAAGCAGGCGCAGCTTAGCGCGATCGACTTGATCACGTTTGCGCTCGCGGAGAATGACCCGAAGAAGTTTGTGTGCTCGGAGGACGAGATCCAGCTCCCCAGCGAGGACCACGCGTTGCTCCAGACCCTGGAGAGTGGTGTCGGGTACTGCACAGAGGGCATGACGCGCAAGAACCGGGAGTACGTCCAGCACCTCTTTGCCAAGGGCAAGCTCCGTGTGCTCGTCGTGCCGCATTCGCTTGCGTGGTCATTGCGGAGTGCTCACATCCACGCGTTCATGGTCGTCGTTATGGGGACGCAGTACTTCGATGGCAAGGAGCATCGCTATGTTGACTACCAGCTCGCCGATGTGTTCCAGATGACTAAGTTTGCAAAGGATCTGACGTCCACGAGTACGGTCAAGTGTGTGCTCATGTGCCACTTGTCCAAGAAGAAGTTTTATGCCAAGTTCCTGTACGATCCACTGCCCGTGGAGTCACAGCTGGAGCACTTCTTGACAGACCACGTGAACGCCGAGATTGTGACCAAGACGATTGAGAGCAAGCAGGACGCGGTGGACTACCTCACGTGGACGTTCATGTACCGTCGCCTGATCAAGAACCCGAACTATTACAACCTGCAAGGTGCCACGAACGTGCACCTGTCTGATCATCTCTCGGAGCTCGTGGAAACGACCGTGAACGCGCTCGAGGAATCGCGTTGCATCCAGGTCGTGGAGGACGAGGACGGAGACGAGACGCTGTCGCCGCTCAATTTGGGCATGATCGCAGCCTACTACTACATCAAGTACACAACCATCGAGCTGTTCGCGTGCAGTCTGACGGCGCAGTCCAAACTCAAGGCGCTGCTGACGATCCTCTCGTCGGCGACAGAGTTCAGTGAGTTGCCCAGTCGATATGGCGAAGAGGAGCGACTCGAAGCGTTCGCGAAGCACCTCAAGTTCCCTATCGTTGCCAACGGCGACTACTCCCAGACGCACGTGAAGGCGAATGTGCTTCTGCAGATGCACTTCAGCAAGCAGCACGAGAAGCTGAGCCCGTTGCTGCGCAAGGATCTGAACTTTATCTTGTCCCACGCCGTTCGGCTGATCCACGCCATGGTCGACGTGATCAGTTCGAACGGATGGCTTAAGCCGGCGCTCTCTGCCATGGATCTCGCCCAAATGGTGGTGCAAGCTCAGTGGAACACGGACTCGCCGTTGCTCCAGATCCCGTACTTCACCACGGAAACGCTGGCGAAGCTGTCGTCCCTGAAGCTGGATGAGGAGGTGGAGACGCCGTTGGACATTCTCAGCATGGACGACAAGGCACGACAAAAGCTCCTGCCGTTCACGAACGAGAAGATGTCGGTGGTTGCCAAGTTCTGTAACTCGTACCCGGACGTGAATGTGCAGACCAAGGTGGCGAACAATGGCAAGAACATCCCGAGTGGGTCCAGTGTGGCAGTACGAGTTCAGCTGGAGCGCGAAGGCGCGGAGGATGAGGATGATGACGAGCAGGATGAAGATCTGGGACTCGTGCAGGCGAGTCATTTCCCTGTTAAAAAGGCCGAGAACTGGTGGGTTGTCCTGGGCGATTCCTCCAAGAACACGCTGCTGAGCATCAAGCGCGTGCCCTTTGCAAGTTCCAAGGCGTCGGTGCAGCTCGAGTTCTCAGCACCGGACCAAGTCGGCGAGTACGCGTTCCAGCTGTACGTCATTTGTGACGGGTATGCCGGCTGTGATCTAGAGAACGAAGTCTCGATTAGTGTAATTGAGGGTGCGGGGGAGACATCGGAAGAAGACGAAGACGCTGAGGAGGACGAGTAGATGGGATCACAACACGGAATACAAAATGAAAATGACGATGACGGGATGGGGAAGCGGCATGCGGCGGAGCTGACCGTTCTCTGTGCTCTTTAGATCTTGAAACTGTGCGGCTCACTTGTGGCTTATCAGGAACGAGCGTCGTGCTGCCGGAATGATGTCGAGCCCTGGGTACGAGAGCCTTTCTCCCGTGATGACTTCGGCTGTGTATTCACAAAGTGGGGTCCCACTGGCTGCCAGGATCGGGTAGGACTGCGGCGCTGTCGCGTTGACTGTCAGCCGGAGACGGTCGTCGAACCAGTCCGGCAGAACTGAAACGTTCGTATTGACAAGATTGATCACGACAACGGTCAGCAGATCGAGTGTCGAGCCACTTGGAGGCAGCAGAGACGCGATGCCGCGGTTGCCACCCACGTTCAAGAACACCAAGGACGGAATCTGGAGCGCTTCGAATGGGAAGTCGGTGAACAGGTTTTCCGCAAACGAGATCTGGATCGGGTTCAGCGCCGCCAGCACCGATGGGAACGTGGTGAACTGCTAGTGCGGCCGCGGCACGTGCTGGTTCATGCGGTATGCCTGGTACGACTGCAGTACCGTCTCCACCAGCTCGAGCATGAGGTATCCCTCTTCTGCCGAACACGACGACTAACCCGCGCCACGCGGCTTGAGCACAACGCCAACAACAACTCTTGCGCTCTAGTCTCATCGACTCGGCGGCGGTTGGCTTCTCACGGACACACGAGACGTCGGGCGGCTGTATGAATGTGAAGGTGCACCGTCGTCTGTGAATTGAACAGATCACCATTCGTGCCTACAGCAGAGCGTGGGTCAGACCGATAACGGCGTGCGTTACCGCGACTGTGCGATAGTTGGTCATGTCGATCCCGAGCTTGTGGCATTTGTGCGAGTGGCGTAGTGGGCGTCGCGACCCAGTACCCGTACGCAATGCCAAAGTAACACAAGCCGCACGCTGCATAGAGCAGCGCTGCGCACAGCCAGACGCAGTTGAAGACCCGGGGCGACACGGAGACGTACCGAGTCCCGCGCTGCTGGAGAGTGACCACGGGCGGGCCGGTCGGCGCCACAGAAGTCGCCGCTGGCATTTCGGCGCGAAGGTGACACACAATCGCGTGTGATGCGCCTGGTGGTGGTGGTGTCGACGGTGGTGGACCTCCTTCGAGTGTGCTGATCGTTCCTTCGTCAGGGACTTCAGTCGACCGAGCCGGGAGCACAAGTTCACAGCCCCACAAGAAGCGCGTTTTCCAGCGTACTAAGGCAATGCGGAGTCGTCTCTACAATCTGAAGACGAAAAGAAAGCGGTGCATTGTTCACGTGACACAAACACAAATACGCAGTTCAGTAGTAGCTTGGCTTGAAGACGGCAACGGCGCTGGGGCGTCTGGAGACTGCGGAGTAAATAGATCGTGATGGATGGGAGCCGTCACTGGATATGGTCACTCAGACGGTCGAGAGGCTCGGGATGTGGCCTGGGGTCACGCGAGTCTCCGCGGCGGCGGGCCGGCGTCCATGGCCGACGCGAGCGCGTCGATCTCGCGCGGCCGCCGCAGCGGCGCGGTGGCAGCAGCGTATGTGTCGGGCGCGGCGCCCAGCACGAACGCCTCGAGCGAGTCGAGCAGCACGACCCAGGGCGCTGCGGCCGCGACCACGAGCAGCAGCGCCGCGAGCGACTTGGCGAGCGGGAAGCGCGGCATACGGATCCCAAACACGACCGCTCGAACCCCTTCTTCTCCCGCTGGCGGGGCTCGTTGGGAGTGCACCGGAAAAATAAAGAATGGAAGTGAGGAGACCGCCGTCGACTGGCGGGCGGCGTGTTGCAGTTTGTGAGCGCGCCGCGCAGATGCGGAGCGAAGGGATGAGCGGGATGATGCGCGCGTTTGGGCGCCTGGGGGAGACAGAGACGGACGCCGGCGTTTGCCCAATGGCGACGCGGAGAAAGCGAAAAGCGACCGTGGCGCGAGGCGAACGATTGCGCCGGCGATTGCGCGCAGCGACCCATCCGCGCACCAGTCGTCATCATGCTTTTGGACCAATCCTATGCTAGTAGATGTAATTTTTAGTCAATCATAAGCATTCACAGTGTACCCATGTGCGGGAAAGAAACCTGATATTCAGCCAATCAGAGAAGGAAATAGTGTACCCATGCTGGCGCCAGGTGAGACCGTGGGGACTAAAACGAGGGTTATGATGTTTTTCTTTTCATTCATGCGAGGTGCACCGGGGAGAACACCGCCATATACAAGAACAGGAAGGACAGAACAGAACGGATCTGATCCATCACGGCACATGGGTGTGCGACATGTACACGGGAGCGAGAGCGTGGGAAGAGACTAATGATCGCCTTCGTCGCGAACAGCGATCGGTTGACCACGCGGCTCTTACTCGATGGGGAGGAACACCGGCGCCTTGCGAAGGCCAAACGGCTGTTCGGGCTTGAGGCAGCACTTGAGGTTGCCGTTGGCGTCCTCGTACGGGAG